>PISX010018406.1:0-11648 GCA_004024625.1 Mellivora capensis
ACAACCAGGGCACTTTAGAGTATCTACTCTACCATACTACTAGAACAGAAAATCCGTATTACATTTTTGGTTAAAAAAAATTGATTCACCTCCCCCTCTGATTTCCATGAGAGACTATGGACTCTGGGAATCAAACTGAGGGTTTTAGCAGGGAGTGGGGGTGAGGGATGGGTGAGCCCAGTGATGAGTATTAGGGAGGGCATGTATTGCATGGAGCACTGGGTGTTATGCGCAAACAATGAATCATGGAACACTCCATCAAAAACCAATGATGTACTATATGGTGAGTAACATAATAAAAAATTATAAAATAAAAAAATAAAATAAAAATTGAAAAGTCGAAGAAAGAATCCCTTTGTCTTCCACTTCAGATTCCTTCATGAACACTCCAGCCATGGGAGTGAACACGCCTTACCAGCTTGTCTATGAGTCCTCTACTGGCTGTCTGAGCTTTTCCCTCTCAACTGGAAGGGAAGTCAAGAAGAAAACAGGTAATAGAGGATCCCATCAAGACCTCTTAGCCAATTTTGGGGGGTGGAGCTGGAGAGAGGGATAGAGGATTTCCAGTGTAGGTTGATGAGATGGCTTGATTTAATTTTCTGATAGGAAGGATTGATGGCTGTCTTGGCTGTTGGCCGAAGCTATTGATATAGATTCTGTCTCATGAAATTTGACACATCTGACCCAGTCACTCCGCAATGCAGTCTCATCATTTGAATGTTTACATGCCCTCCATTCCTGGTGGTATGATTCACATCACATCATTTAAACATGTCCCTGATTCACCTGGAACAACATCCCTATCAAACCCACATCTGCCACACCTTCAGTATCCCAAACTCATCCCCTCAGAGAGAGATCTGTGTTGTTCCTGCTCACACAGTAGGTTGGGCAACCAGTATCTGAAGAGAGGCATTTGGATACCAGACCTAACAGAATGTTCCAATTGGGCCAGTTCAAGCAGGAAGAAGAGAAAGAGAGAGGGCCCTGCTATTTCCACTGAGGAAGACACAAAACAGAAAGAAAAGCTTAAGAGAAAGAGCAGGTGGCAGATGAGACCAAACAGTATAGCAGCAACCATGCAGCCAGAAGCTCAGAGGATAAAGAAGTTGGAGCTGGAGGGGGCAGGGCAGGGTCTATGGAACTTCTGGTTATCTCCCCACCACCTTACCCAACCAGCTCTGATGGCAGATGGAGAAATGGGGTAGGCAAGGGAGAGATGTATTTGCAAAGAGGTGCTGGGAGGATCAACATGAGGTGTGAATGTTCAAAGACTGTCCATTTGATTCCCACAGACACTGGAGGTAAGGCAGAAAGCTGAGAAGTTTGGATATTACTTCTGACCCTATCCCCATGGCTGTGTGATTTGTCTTCTGCCAGGCCTCATCTCCATATCAAGCTGATCCTATATCCTTTAAGTTAGTGAACATATGTTTAGTGAACAATTGCTAGTTGTCATTCACTGTTCTAAATCCTGGGGGTACACATGTGGACTCTAAGACAATATCCTCTCAAATGGAGCTGACTTCTTCAGCTTCCTTGCTTGAAGTAGATTCAGCTGTCCTGTTTCCCCAGTTCCTTTACCACTGTTGATGTACTTTCTCTCACTGTGGTTCAGTAACCCACAGCATCATTTCTAACATCCTACTTTATGTGCTCCTGGTTTTATTATACCCACTCCTGAACTGGCCATAATTAAACACAATCCCTTTGAGAGAAAACAGTGTTATCTTCAAGATACACAGAGATTTCATGATTTTTCTTTCTAATGACCTTGAGGGTGATGCTTTCTGTTTGTCTCTTTGTCTGTCTGGCTGTTTTCCTCTGCTGCCCTACCAAGATGTGATTTGTCATCATGATATTGCATTGTTCTCACTAGATGTGTGTTCACAGTGCTGCATTTCTTATAGGTTCTTGATGTGTTCAGAAATTCATCTCACACATGCATGCTAGAATGGATGGTTAACTTTTCCTAATAGTTTATAAGTAACCATGTGACGTATCTTCCCCAGGAATGTCCCAATTTGTGCTTATTTTCCTGATATAACAATTAGTGATGCCCATTTTCACTCTAAAAATTACTTTCCCAGTTTGGACATATTGTAGAATTATTCCGGCTTTAGACCACTTTGAATTTTGGACCTCTGCTATCTGTTCATGCACATGTACTATGATACCTTACCAACTGCCCCCTTTGCAGTTCTAGGGCCAGGCACACTTGGAGCAGACAGGCTTCAAGAGTTGAGCCTACTCCCTGAGGGGATAGCAGCTATGTCTGGAAAGTAGTCCAGCATTATGAAGAAGAACTGAGAGAAGTCTATCAACAGTGGTTCCTGGCTGGAGCAAGAGGCTGTCATCCTCAAGAACTCAGGGCACCTAGGGCCAAGCCAGACATGAATGGTCAGACTAGAAGATGTTCCAGGAGGTCAGCCAGCTGCTAGCTGGGCCTCTGGTCTTTGGTGGCAGGAGGATTGAGGGAAGGGACCAGAAACCAATCATGGTGCAGATACCAGAGATGGTATTCAAGCACCAGCCAGAAACCCCAAGGCTTGATGGCAGTGAGAAGACTTCATTCTGAGGTGCTCAGGGCTCAGCTGGAGCCTGAGCAGAGGCTTTGGCTTGGAACCAGTTTTCATTCATGAAGTTGAGCCTGCATATATTAAGGGAGAGCATGTGGCTCCAGTTGGGTGAGCAGCAGAGGCTCAGAAACATGTGGACCTCAGCAGATGCCCCTGGAATTTCAGTCATGGAAGACCACCTCCACGATTTCATGTCACCATACCCTTATACCAACTAATACTTGCCATAAGGGGTTAACTGTGAAAATAAGTGCGATAGACACAAAACATTGCCACCCACAGATCTAAGCAGGCAGAAGAAAGAATAAGTGAAGTTGAAGATAGAACTGTTGAAATTACTGAATCTGAAGCACAGAAAGAAAATTTTTAAAAAATGAATGGAGCCCAAGGTTACCTGTGGGACACCATCAAGGAGAATACATGTGCATTGTGGGAGTCTCAGAAGAAGAGAGAAAGGGACAGTGAGAATATTTAAGGAAATGTTGGCTGAAAACTTCCCAAACTTGATGAAATATGTGAATATAAACATCAGAGAAGCTTGACAGACTCCAAGCAACATGAACTCAAAGAGACCCACACCAAGACACATTATAACTTTCGAAAGACAATGACAGAGAACCTGGAAAGCAGCAAGAGAAAAGCAAATCATTACATCCAGGGAATTCTCAACAGCATTATCAGGAGATTTCTCATCAGAAACTTTGTGGCTTTCAGAGTGTTAAGAGTAGTATATTCATGTATATTCAGAGTGTTAAAAGGGGGAAAAAACACCCAAAACCTGTCAGCCAAAAATCCTATGTTCAGCAAAACTGTCCTTCAAAAGTGAGGGAACTATTAAAACTTTCCCAGATTGTCAAAACCCAAGGGAGTTCATGATTGATAGACCTACCCTTCAAGAAGTGCTCAAGGGAGTCCCACAAGGTGAAATGAAAGGACACTAGACAGTACCTTGAAGTTGTATGGAGAAATAAAGATCTCAATAAAAGTAAAGATATGGGCAATTATAAAAGCTAGTATTATTGTAACTGGTTTGTAACTGTACTTTTTGTTTTTTACATGATTTAAGAGACATACATTTAAAGAAAAATTATTAGTGTAAAAGTTAGTATTACTGTAACTCTGGTTGGTAAGTACAAATCTTATTTACTATGTAATTTAAAAGACATACATTTAAGAGAATTGTTATTTTATGTTTTGGTGCACATAATATATAAAGCTGTAATCTTGTGATGGCTGAAAGGGTTGAGGATAAATCTGTAAAGGAGGAGAGTTTTTTTGTGTTACTGAAGTTAAGCTGGCAAAAATTCAAATTAGAGTTTTAGAACTTTAGGATGTTAAATGTAATTCCCCATGGTATCCCCAATGTAACCACAAAGAAAATAGCCATAGAATATACCAAAAAGCAAATGAGAAAGGAATTTAAACCTTTTATGACAATCAATATAAAGGAAACAGTATTGAAAGATATGAGGGGCAAAAGCCATAAGGCATGTAGTAAACAAAAACTATAATAACAGAAGTCCTTCATCTGCAATTACTTTAAGTGTGAATGGATTAAACTCTCCAATCAAAAGACAGAGATTGGCAGAATGGATAAGAACACATGATCCAACAATATGCTGTCTATAAGAGAGTCACTTGAGATCCAAAGACTCAAAACAGGTTGAAGGTGAAAGAATGGGAAAAAATCTGAAAGTAATGATGTTCTATATGTTGGCTAATTGAATTAAAATTTCTTAAAAAGGAAAAAAGAAAGGATGGAAAAAGATATTCTATGCAAAGAGTAACCAAAGAGAGCAGGGATAGCAATATTAGTATCAAACAAAAAAACTTTAAATCAAAAACATTTACAGGAGACAAAGAACACTCTGTATTAATAAAAGTTTCAATACAACAAAGAGGTAATATAAATGTTTGTGCACCTAATGTCAGACCATAACAGTATCTGAAGCAAAAACTGACAAAGACAGTTCTACAGTAATGTTTGGAAATTTCAATACCCTTCTCACAATAATGGAAAAACAACCAGGCAGAAGATAAATAAGGAAATAAAGGACTTAAATAACACAAAAAATCAATTAGAAAACAACAAAAACAATACACATTCTTCTCAAATGCACATGGGACATTTTTCAGAAGAGGCCATATGTTAGGTCACAGATTGTCTCAACCAATTAAAAAAGATAACACACAAAGTATCTTTTCTGACCAGAGTAGGATGAAGTTAGAAAGCAATAACAGAAGGAAAATTGGAAAAAAAATCACAATATTGTGGAAAGTAAATAATGCATTCTTTAAATATTTTATTTTTAGAGAAAAAGAGAGCAGGGAAAAGGAGGTGGGAGAGGGAAACTCAAGCTGACTTGCACTGAGTGCAGAGCCTGACACAGGGCTCAATCTCATGGCCCTGAGATCATGACCTGAGCCAAAATCAAGAGTCAGATGCTTAACCAACTGAGCCACCCAGGTGCCCTGTAAATAACATTCTTAACCAACCAACACATTAAAGAAGAAACAAGAGCAGTTAGAAAATATTTAGAGATGAATGAAAATGAGAACATCATAAACCAAAACTTACAGGATGCAGCAGAAGTAGTACTAAGGGGGAGAATTTATAGTCACAAATGATTACATTTAACGATAAGAAAAATATCATATTAAAAAACCTAAATTTACAACTTAAGGAACTAGAAAAAGAAAAAAACCAAAGCTAGAAAAGGAAAGAATAAGGATTAGAACAGAGAGAAATGAGAGAATTAAAAAGCGACTGAAATCAAAAGTTGATTCTTTGAAAAGATCAACATGATTGGTAAACTTTTAGCTAGATCAACTAAAGAAAAAAGAAATAAGACTCAGATTACTAAAATGAATTGAAAGCAGGTACTCTACCTCTGATTCTACCAAAAAAAGGATTATGATAGCATACAATGAACAATTGTACACCAACAAATTGGATAACTTGCATGAAATGGACAGATTTCTAGAAACACAAAACCTACCCAAACTAAATCAGGAAGAAGTAGAAAATTTTGATAGACCTATAGATAGTAAAGAGAGTAAATCAATAATCAAAAATCTCCAACAGGGTGCCTGGGTGGCTCAGTGGTTTGAAGCCTCTGCCTTCGGCTCAGGTCATGATCTCAGGGTTCTGGGATCGAGCCCCACATCGGGCTCTCTGCTCTGCAGGGAGCCTGCTTCCTCCTCTCTCTGTCTGCCTCTCTGCCTACTCGTGATCTCTGTCAAATAAATAAATCTTTAAAAAAAAAATCTCCAACAAAGGGGCACCTGGATGGCTCAGTCAGTTGAGCATCTGATTCTTGGTTTCAGCTCAGGTCATGATCTCAGGGTCCTGTGGTTGAGCCCCACATCGAGCTCCCTACTGGGCCAGGAGTCTGCTTGTCTCCCTCCCTCTCTGCCGCTCCCCCCAACTCACATTCTCTCTAAGGTAAATAAATAAATCTTAAAAAAAAAAAGACTCCCAACAAAGAAAAGCCCTAGATTTGACAGCTTTAGTGGCAAATTCTACCAAGGATTTTAAGAACTAATTACAATCATTCTCAAACTTTTCCAAAAAAAAGAAGAGGGAACACTTCCCAACTCCTCCTGTGAAGCCAGCATCAGACAAAGGCATTACAACAAAAGAAAACCACAGACAATATCCTTTATGAACATTGAATCAAAAATCTTCAACAAAACACTAACAACAGAGTTCAACAGCACATTAGGAATTATACACCATGACACCAAGCAGGATTTATTCTTGGAATGCAAGGGTGGCTCAACACACAAAACTCAGCCACAGAATGAAAGGGAAAAAAACCACATGATCATCTCAGTTGATGCAGAAAAATCATTTGACAATTCAACACCCTTTCATGATTAAAAAAAGTGAAGTAAATAGAAGTAAACTACCTTCACATGGTAAAAGTCATATATGAAAAACATAAAGACATAAACATCATACTCAGTAGTGGAAGACTGAAAGCTTTTCTTTTAAGATCAGAAACAAGGCAAAGATATCCAATTTCACCCCTTTCTATTCAATACCAAACTGAAAGTCCTAGCCAAAGCAAGATTGACAAGAAAAAGGAATAAAAGACATCCAAATTAGAAAGGAAGAATTTAAATTATCTGTTTGCAGATAATATGATCTTTTATACAGAAAACCATGAAGATTCCACACAATAAAACCTGTTAGAATAAATGAATTCATCAAAGTAGCAGGATACAACACACAAATCTGTTCATTTCCATATGCAAACAATGAACACTCTGAAAAGGAAATTACAAAACAATTCCAATAGCAGAAAAAAGAGCAAAATATTTAGGAATTAACTTAACCAAGGAAATGAAAGACTTGTACAATGAAAACTACAAAGCATTTCTGGGAGTAATTAAAGAAGAAACAAATAAATGGAAACATATGCTATGTTTATGAATTGGAAGAGTTAAAATTGTTAAAATGTTAATACTATCCAGAGTGATCTACAGATTCAAAGCAATCCCTATCCAAATCCCAATGATGTTTTTTACAGAAATAGGAAAATTCATCTTAAAATTCATATAGAATCTCAAGGGACCCCTGAAGAACCAAAACAATCTTAAAAAAACAAGAAAAAATTGGAGGACTCAACATTTCCTGATTTCATTACTTACTACAAAGATACAGTAATCAAAATGGCATGGTATTGATGTAAAGACAGATGTATAGACCAACGGAATAGAAGAGAGACCCCAGGAATAAATCTTTGTATATATGGTCAGTTTTGACAAGGATGCTAAGACCATTTAATGGGCATTCAGTCTTTTCAACAAATAGCACTGAGAAAACTGGGTTTCCACTAGCAAATGACTGAAGTTGGATCCTTACCTAATACCATATCTGAAAATTAACTCAAAATGGAACAAGGTACTAAATATAAGACCTACAACAATAAAATTCTTAGAAGAAAATATAGGCAAAATTTCATGACACTGGACTTGGCAGTCATTTTTTGGATATGCTACAGCAACAACAACAACAAAAAGACAAATTGTGGAGGGCACATATTGCATGGAGCACTGGGTGTGGTGCATAAACAATGAATTCTGGAACACTGAAAAGAAATTTAAAAAATAAAAATTAAAAAAATTTAAAAATAGACATATTGGACTTTGTGAAAAATGTTAAATTTTGTACATCGAAAGACACTATCCATAGAGTAAAAAGGCAGAATGGGAGAAAATATTTGTAAATCATATATCTGATAATTATAATTCAGACTATATAGAGAACTTCTAAAAACTCAACAGCAGAAAAGACAAACAACCTGACTCAAAAATGGGCATAGGATTTGAAGGGAATTTTTTCCAAGGGAGATATACACGTGGTCAACAAGAAAATGAAAAAATGTTCAGTATCACTCATCATTAGGGAAATGCAAATAAAAAGACTCCTTTGAGATGTCCCCTCATCCCCAGTAGGATGTCTACTATATAAAAACAACAACAAAAACAAAACACCTCAAAACAAGAGTTGGGAAGGATATGGAGATACTGGAACTCTTGTACAATGCTGGTGGGAATGCAAAGTGGTGTCACTGCTATGAAAAACTGTATAATATTTCCTCAAAAAATTAAAAATGGAATTATCATATAATCTGGTAATTCTTCTTTTGGGTATATGCTCTAAAGAATTGAAAGCAGAGTCTCAATGAAATATTCATGTTCATAGCAGCATTACTCACAATAGCTAAACCATGGAGGCAACCCAAGTGTCCATCAGTGAATGAATGGGTAAAGAAAATGTGGTCTATCCACACAGTGGCATATTGCTCAGCATTAAAAAGGAAGGAAATTCTGACACGTGCTATAATATGGAGAAGCCTTGAGGACATTATGCTAAGTGAAATAAGCCAGTCACAAAAAGACAAATACTAAATGACTCTACTTATATGAAGTACTTAGAATAATCAGACCCATAGACACAGAAAGTAGAGTGGTAGTTGGCAGAGGCAGGGGGGAGTGAAGAACGAGGAATTATTGTTTAATGGGTAAGAGTTTTAATTTTATAAGATGAAAAAGAATTTACAGAGATGGATGGTGACAATGGGTGTACAACAGTGTGAATGTATTTAATACCACGGGACTGTTCACAGTAAGAATGGTAAAGATGGTAAATTTTTGTGAGGTGTATTTAACCACAATATGTAAAAAAAAATTAATTTCAGTCCAAGTCTCAGTCGATATATACTACCCTTCATTGAAGGCCTGAGGTTAGCCAACATCAGAGAAGTGTTACAGTTGATTGAGATGGATTTGAGACATTCTGTCTTTTTGTTTGTTTGTTTTTTGAAAGAGAGAGAGAGAGGGAGGGGGTGTGTGTGTGTGTGTGTGTGTGTGTGTGTGTGTGTGTAGGGGGATAGGCAGAGGGAAAGAAGCAAACTTCCCACAGAGCGCGGAGTCTGATGCAGGGCTCCATGAAGGGCTCCATGTAGGACTCCACATGGGGCTCAATCCCACAATCCTGAGATCGTGACCTCAGCAAAAAGCAAGAGTCAGATGCTTAACCGATTGTACCACCCAGGTGCCTTGGGAGAGAATCTCAAGCAGGCTCTACACACAGCTGGAGCTTGATGGGGTGCTTGATCTTACAACCCTGAGATCATGACCTGAGCCAAAATCAAGAGTCAGACACAACTGACTGAGCCACCCAGGTGCCCCTGAGACTTTCTGTCTTTAATCAGAAGTGTCAGAAGAGAATCACTTCAGCCCCCATGGCAGCCACGTGCACAGGCCATCCTGGGGAAACATGGCTGGGCTCATCACTCTGCACACATTTGTTCCTTATGCATGCTTAGTTGACTTGTAGAGCAATGTCTCTGTGTTACAAGTGACCTTCCAGGGATTCCTGTCCCTGGAAACCAAGAATGATGCTCCCAGTTACTTTGACCATCAGAAGATATTGCTCTCCTGCTCTCCCTGCCACCGCATCCCCATCTGAGCATGATGTCTTAAGAAACCACTCCCTAAAACCCCCTCTCTAACCTCTTACTCTCCAGTAACAGGTAAATCAAAAAACTTAGAAGACATAACCGTGTTGTCCTTTCAACGAGGAGCCGGAATGTCTGCCTCTGATAGCATGGAGTTCAGCGACCCCTGCCCTGAGGTCCGGGAGAAGCTGCAGGAGATGTGTCGCCATATGTGAGCACCTCAGTGGTTGGGGGCAGATGTGAGAGTTGGGTATGGCCACCATACCCTGTGTGTGCATGAAGGGGAATTCACAGAAGTGCCTGAGCAGTGCCAGGAAGTGCTAGCTACCCAGTGCCCCCAATGACAGTGTCAGGGGTCACGGCTGTCCCTCACACACACTCCCATCCCCAGGCTCTCCCCCCACACAGTCCTTTTCAGTCCTTACTACAACCTGATGAGAAAGAGGAGGTATGCCCATTTTGCATATGAGGAAGCTGAGGCAGCCCAAGCAGATGGGTAGGTAAGCCATTGCCAGAGGTCCCACAGTTTGGTGGACCTGACACCAGGGCATTGATCTTTGCCTCCTCACCCTTCGCAGGGCTCCTTACACTTTTAAGGCTTTGTGCCCTGAACATTTATTTCTTAACATAATTTGTCAGATGTTTTACTATAACAATAGCAGCAGCAAAAATCCTTTCAGAGGAAAAAAAAACATTGGCATGGGTGATTAATGATATCTATGATTCTGGGTCCCACGAGTCTTGGTAAGTTAGTCTGTATTTCTCCAAAGACTCAGACCATGGGTCATAAAGGATTAAAAACCTAGCCCCATCTAAGGCATATGTCTTGGGTTTCCCTGGGCCATTAATGCAGCTACAAAACATGGGAGGAGGGAAACCACCCAGCTTGCCCCTTATTGTGATATTTTGGAAGGAAGCTCTTTTATAACCTCAGGAGTGGGGAGTGTGCAGCACCTCCAGCTCCCCTACCAGGTCCCCCTTCTGTACTCGGTCCCACTCCATGGGTCCTTACCCTCTTGCTGAAGGTAGAAGTCAGGCAGAGACTAGTTTCAGAGGACAATTTCCCAGTTCTATCTAAAACTCCTGCTGTTAAGGACAAGGGGGAATGGGGCAGGCAGAGGTGCTCTGGGGACAGGGAAATGGGATGGGAGTCTTGGGATCTGGGCAGGGGCTCTAGAGAAAGTGTCCCTGGTGAGTAAGAGCCAAGTGGCTAGAAGATATGTTGGTCTCCTTCCCTGCAGAGAAGCGGAAAGGGCCTCGTGGAAAGGGAGGACTTTCTCCTGCCCCCTGATCTTTCGCAACTACAGGGCAAAGGTGCCCCTTCATCTAATGTCAGCCCCGAAAGGGGATGCTCAGACCCCGAGCTCCCACCACCCTCACCCTTCAGGTGCTCAGACCTCCGCTTCCACCCTTCACCAGCCTCCCGCCTACCACCACCCTCCCTTTGTCCGGCATTCTCAGGAGTGGAAGGTATCCAAGAAGATCATCAAGTTCCATTACGCCTTCTATGATGGGTCCTCCTTTGTGTAGTATCCTTTTATTTGCTGCTGCCCCTTCTCCCCAGCAACTCAGCCCCAGAAAAGCCTCGGGTTTGAATAAGCCTGAGTGTTTACTTTGGCTTTTCAACTGACCAGAGAAGCCTGGTGATATGTTCTTCAGGATATTAGGCATTTTTTGTTCAGGTCAGAGAAGGCTCCCTTTGGAGAATGTCTGGGTGGGAAGCAATGCATCAAGAAGTCGTCTTGGACCCCTGTGTTCCTTGCAGGGGTCCTGTTGCCCACTCCCCAACAGACAGTGGGTCTGGACCAGATGCCCAGCCCATTTGGCAGCAAGGCTCTGAGGCTGATTCGAGGTTTTGCAGTCTGAGTTGGATGAGACATCAAAAAGAGGAGCCACTAAACCAGATTCCCTGTCCCTTCCTTGTAGGAATGGATGGTGTCACTCACTTCAGTGTCACAAAAGGAATTTGGTGGCAGAGCCAGGCCTTGATTCAGGGCCACTTCACCTCTATTTAGGTCCCTCCTCCTGGCACAGTTGTTATGCCTCCCAGGATTCTTTCATGGAGCAGATAGCAGGAGATGGGGAGAAGGAAGATGGC
>PISX010018406.1:11748-40874 GCA_004024625.1 Mellivora capensis
CCCCCTCCCCGCCCCCCCCTCCCCCCGCCCCGCCACTGCCTCCCCCAACCCCCGCCCGCCCTCACTTCATTTGGCCTCTTCTCCAACTGAACTGGGAATTCAGAATTTAAGTGCCTTGTCAAAGGCATCCTATTGTTTCTCTGACCGTAAATGAATCCATTCATCACACTCCTCTTGGCACTGCTTCCAGGGAGGCCTGTGATATTGAACACAGCAAACTCCTTCCAAGGTACTGCTGCTTACTGCGGGTCATGGGCTCTCCCTTCCCCCTTTCCTGATTCTTCATTGCCTTGAATAGGATCATCTCCCTGAGCTCGAGAAACTATGTGAATTCTGTTGCTATCAGCAGGACCACAGTGGGTAGCCTAGAGCACAGCCTTCATTCTCTTCCCTGCCCCAGAATCCCAAGGTCCCCTTGGATGGGACCACCCCAAACCTGCAGGCCCTGCTACTGGCTTGCTTGACCCATATGCCACCAGTGACCACATCCTGTCCTCCAATGCATTTCATCTTTGAAAGTCCCAAGAGGCTGGGTTCTAGGTCCAGTTCTTCCTGGTGTCCCTGCCAGGTCACTTCATCTCTCTGGGCCTCACTTTCCCTCACTATAAGCAGAGGAAGTTGGAACCAGTGATCTTGGAGAAATTCTGTGTTACTGTGTTCCAGTGGCCAAAGCACGCATGTACCTGTTAGGTCCCTTGTAAGCAGAGAAAAATGTTTGGAAGACATCTTCTGGACTCAGCAGTTAATTCCAGTCTCATGGAGATTGCTGGCCAAAGCTCTCAAGTAGAAATGGTTTGTCTACCCCTGAGGTGCCAGAAAGCTGCCAGGCCCGATTGGTTTGTTCTTTGTCCACATCAGACCCCAGAACCAACCCAGTATTCATTTCATTTCATTCCCTCCATTGTCAGCATCTCCCGGATGTCTTCCCACAACTTCTGATTCTCCCAGCAAACTTCCCTCAAAGCCTTTTATCCTATGCATGGACTCATCACATTTAAAACAAACTTTATTCACTGTGCTCAGCATTGTTCCCTTAGAAATACTCTGAGGTACTTATTTTTTTTAATATGAAAAAATGTACATCGCATAAAATTTCTCATTTTAACCAGCTTAACGTGTGTAATTGAATGGCATGAACTATATAAATAATGCTGTGCAGCCATCTCCACAATCTAGTTCCAGGGCTTTTTCATCACCTTGAAAGCAAACCCCATGTTTATTAAGCAGACGCTCCCCATTTCCTCTCCCCTACAGTTCCCGGCAACCACTAACATGCTTTTTGCTTCTTTGCATTTACCTGTTCCAGATAGTTCGTATAAATGGGATCGTGCAGCATGTGGCCTTTTGTATCTAGCTTCTTTCCCTCACCATTATGTCTTCAAGGTTCATCCACATTTTAATATACAACAGTGCCTCCTTTTTTAAATTGGGGTATATCCAATTTAGTGGCATTCAGTGCATTTACAGTGATGCTTCCATCACTTGTCTCAAGTTCCATAAACTTTTCATCACCCCAAAAGAAAACCCTATGCCCATTCAGCTATCACTTTCTGTTTTCCCCTACCCTAGCCCTAGCAACCACCAATATGTTTTTGTCTCTTTTGATTTGCCTCTTCTGGACATCTTATAAATCCTACCATATGTGACCTTTTGTGTCTGGCTTCTTTCACTGAGCATAATCTTTTCAAGGGTCACACATGGCACATCTCACAATTTCCTTTTTGTGGCTGAATAATATTCTATTATATGGATGTTCCACTTTCTTCTAATCCATTCGTTTGTTTATGGACATTAGGTTTTCCCCACCATTGGGCTACTGTGAACACCTGTTTCTAATTCTTTTGGGTCTATACATAGGAGTGGAATTACTGGGTCATATAGTAGTTCTATGTTTAACTTATTTAAGGTCCTCCAAAATGTTTTCCCCAGTGGCTCTATGCCACTGTATTATATTCCCACCTACAGTGTGTAAGAGTTCCAGGTTCTCCACATTCTTGACTATACTTGATATTTTCCAATTTTTAAATTCCAGCCACTCTAGTGGATGTAAAGTAATATCTCACTGTGGTTTTGAATGGTTTTCCTAATAACTAATGATTTCAAGCATCTTCATGTGCCTTCTTGGCGTATCTTCTTTGTAGAAATGTGTATTCAAGTCCTTCACCCATTTTTTAAATTGTCCATTACTTATTGAGTTCCAAGAGTTGTTTATATATTATAGATACTAGATCCTTATCTGATAAATGATTTGCAACTTTTTCCCTATCCTGTGGGGTGTTTTTTCATTCTCTTGATAGTATCCTTTAAAGTATGGAAGTTTTTAATTTTTATGAAGTCCAATTTTTCTTTTCTTTGTTCCTTCTGCTTTGGGTTTCATATCTAAGAAACTATCCTCATGCCTGTATTGTCTTCTAAGAGTTTAATGGTTTACATATCTTACATTTAGGTCTTTGATCCATTTTCAGTTGATTTTTACATATGGTGTGAGATCAGGATCCAACTCCATCCTTTCTCAAGTGATATCCAGTTGTCCCACCTCTATTTTTTGAGGAGACTATTCTTTCGCCATTGAATGGTCTTGGCACCCTTGTTGAAGATCAGTTAATCGTTGTTATATGAGTTTATTTTTGGACTCTCAGTTCTAGTCCATTGATCTGTATGTCAGTGCCACAGTGTTTTGATTATTGTAGCTTTGTAGTGAAGTGTTGAAATTAGGAAGTTTGACTCACCTTTTTCTTTTTTCAAGATTATTTTTGTTATTTGGGGTCCTGTGCAAGTCCATATGATTTTTAAAATCAAATTTTCTGTTTTTGCAAGAACAGACATGAAATTTTGATATGAATTGCATTGAATATGTAGGTTACTGTGGGGCATTTTGCCATGAACAAGATTAAGTCTACCAATCCATGAATACTAACAAATTATCTAAAATGCTCTATGAACAGCAGCAAGAATTAAAAAAGCGATGAACCAAAGGAAATAATGTCATTTACACTAGCATCCAAAAGCATAAAATACTTTGGAATAAATTTAACCAAGGAGGTGTCAGGCTTCTACATCAAAAACTACAAAATACTGTTGAGATATATTAAAGAAGACTGAGATAAATGGAAAAACATCCCATGTTCATGAGGGACAACTGATTTCTTTGTGTTGATTTTGTATCCTGCAACTTCTTTTGTGTGTTTCTAGGATTTTTTTTTTCAACTGGACTATATCACTTTTAGATATACAATTGTTCATATACATCTCTTATGATGTATGTTTTTTAAATTTCTGTAAAGTCAGTAGTAAAGTCTCCACTTTCTGATTTTAGGAATTTGAATTTTCCTTTTTCTCTGACTCAGTCTAGCTAAAGGTTTCTCAATTTTGTTGATCTTTTCAAAGAATCAACTTTTAGTTTTGTTTGTTCTTTCCAGTGTTTTTCTTTTCTCTGTTCTATTTTTCTCTTTTCTAATCTTTATTATTTCCTCCCTTTGGCTAGTTTTAACTTTAGTTTTCTCTTCTTTTTCTAGTTCCTAAGGTGGAAATTATGGTTATTGATTTGAGATCTTCTCTTTTAATGTGGGTATTTATAGCTATAAATTTCTTTCTGAGCTGCTTTCATATCATCCCATAATGTTGTTGACATATTACTCCTTTATTAAAAATTGTAAATGAGAAATTATTTCAATACACAAAGTCCAAACTACAACAGATTATTCCATAGGTTCAAGATTTTGAGACATTTTGGAAAGAGTTTTCTCTGTTATGCTGAAAAGAAATTTAAAAAAAATATTTTATTTTAAAAAAAAGTTTTCTCTAAAGTATATCCTTTCCATGGCATGGCAACATCATTCTTCTTTTAAATAGTTACTGGACAGACATCATTTTCATTATCACCTATATAAACAATTTGTATATAATTCACAAGTTGTAACTGAATCTACAAATTCTACCAAAACTACATTTTTTCAAAGATTCTCTGGGTACCTAATTGCAAGAATGAGTTTGATAATTTTTCAGTAAGATGACCTTTGTTATCAAAAACTGCTGGATTTGCAAACACTTTATCAAACACATCATGAAAACTGGTAGCTCCTAAAACCCAACATATGGAAACTGATTTTGAATCTGAAATAATGATGCAGTAAAATTTATCCTTGTCCTTCCTTATAAAGTTCAAAAGTTCCACCATCCCTAGAATGAAAGATATTGATGTCCCTGCTCTTTTCAGTTCATCTTCTCTTACACCTGCAACTCCCTGAATCCTTTTTCATAAGAATTTTGTAGAAGATTTTTCTCTGGAGTGCACTGTACAATCCAGGTGCCACTATTGTCATCTATGATTGTATTGTCAAAACAAAAAATGAGCAGATTTCATGGTTCCAAAAGCAAATTTGGGTTACCAGTGTATTGTGTTCCTGTGGGGATGATTCTCTGAGCACTTAGAATGAAACCAACATAGTATTTCCAAGACAATTAGTTTTACTTCAGAATAGAGCTTATGTTAAACAGTCATGATAATCTTCAGCTTTAAATGTCAGCCAGCTTCTACCAACATTACTCCTACTCTGTATGCAGGGAACAAAGTCTTCTGGTTTGGAGCAAGGAAATGGAGATTTCCTAACTCCAGCATTATTACAGTGGAACACCTGATAGTAAATCTGCCAGGTCTGCCTTGAATGTAGGTGTGAGCACCTGGTTGGGGGTCATCCTCTGTGAAGAGCACGTTGGATGAGGATGGGAGCACGAGACTGGGCCAGATTCCCAGGGCTCCTCAGTGTCCCAGCCCAAATGTCAACAGCTGTCCTGGACTCTGTGGCTGCTCCCTTGGACTCTGCCCTCTGACCTCATTCCCATGCCTTATCCCATAAGTTTTGGTGTATTGTATTTTTGTTTTCACACTTTCAGCTGTTTTCTATTTCCTTTGTGATTGCTTCTCTATCCATTTGTTGTTTAAAGGTATATTGTTTAATTTGCACCAATCTGAGAATTTTCTAAATTTCCTTCTGCCATTGATTTCTAATTTCATTCTGTTGTCAGAGAAGGTACTTTCTATGATTCCAATATTTTCAAATTTATTGAGACTTGTTTTGTGGCCTAATATATTGTCTCTACCAGAGAATGGTCCTGTGGACTCAAAAAGAATGTGTATTCTCTATTGTTGGGTGGAGTGTTCTGTTAGGTCTAGTTGGTTTATAGCAGTGTTCAAATTCTTTATTTTCTTTATTGATCTTCTGTGTAATTGTTCTATCCATGATTAAAAGTAAGGTAGTGAAGTCTCCCAACTTCTATTGTAGAACTATTTCTTTTTTTAACCCTGTAAGTTTTTGCTTCATATTTTTTGGGGGCTCTGCTGTTAGGTGTGTATATGTCTATAATTGTTGTATCATCTTGAGGTATTGACCTTTTTCTCAATGTGCAATTTTCTTCTTTGTCTCTTATAAAAAATTTTTAAAGTCTTTTGTCTCTGATATAAGTATAACCACCTCTGCTGTCTTTTGGTTACTAGTTGGATGGAATATCTGTTTTCCATCATCTGGCTTTCAACCTAGTTGTGTCTTTGGATCTAAAGTAAGCTTCTTATAGACAGCATATATATTTAAACATATATATGTATATATATTTAAATGGATTTTAAAAATAATCCATTCTGTCAGTCTGCCTTTTTGTTGGAGAATTTAATCCATTTTTATTTAATGTAATTGCTGATATGGAAGGGCTTAATTCTGTAATTTTACTATTCATTTTCTATATGTGATATCTTTTTGTTGTTGTTGTTCTTGAGTTCCTATACTATTACCTTCTTCTGTGTTGAACTTATCTTTTTTTTTTTTTTTGTAGTATGCCATTTTTATTCTCTCTCATTTTCTTTACTCCATATCTTTTGTTTTGGTTTTTGTTGTTGTTGTTGTTGTTGTTGATGTTGTTGTTTTAGTGTTTACTCTGGTGTAATGGGTTGAATAGTGTCTCCAAAATGTATATTCATCTGGAGCTTCAGAATGTGATCATATTTGGAAGCAGGGTCTTTGCAGATATGATTAATTAAGATTAAGTCATATTGGCTTAGGGCGGAGCCCAATCCAATCAAGAGAAAACAGACACACAAAGAGGAAACAAAGAGATCAACACCTTGATTTCAGACTTCAAACATCCAGAACTCTGAGAGAATAAATTTCTCTTGTTCCGATTATCAAGTTTGTGGTCTGGATATTATGGAAATCCCAAGAAACTAATACATTTGAGTATTACAGCTGACAACAAACTAGTTTGAACTAATACCAATTTGGGCTTAATAGTACACAAAACTCTGCTGCTAAACAGCTCACCCTTCCTCCTTTATGTTATTATCGGAAATTACATCTTTATATATGAATGTGTGCCATTAACATAGATTTACAATTAGTGTTTTGTATCTTTGTCTTACAACTTAGCTGGGCTAAAAAGAGAAATTATAAACCAAAAATACAATAATACTGGTTTTATATTTACTTGTATAGCTACCTTTACTGGTATTCTTTTTACTTGTATTGCTTTTAGTTATTATCTAATATCCTTTCATGTCAGCCTGAACAATACCTAGAATTCCCTATAGGGCAGGTCTACCTATGGTGAACCCCCTCAACTTATGTTTATCTAGAAAGTCTTAATTTCTTCATTTTGTAGGATAGTTTTGCTCAATATAGAATTCTGGGTTGATAGCTTTTTTTTTTCTGTTTAAATATTCCATCCCAGTGCCTTCTGGCCTCTGATAAGAAATTGTCCTTATCTTCATTAAGTATCCCACATACACAATGAGTCTCTTTTCTCTTGCTGCTTTCAAGATTTTTTGTCTTTGTCTTTTGGCAGTTTGATGATAATGTGTCTCAGCATGCATTTATTCTCCTTCCAGTTTGTTAAGCTTCTTGAGTGTGTACAGTCATGTCTTTCATCAAATTTGTGGCACTTCTAGTCATTATTTCTTCAAATATTCTTTCTTCCCCTCTTCTCTCTCTCCTGTCCTTCTGAGACTCCTGTTACGGATATGTTTGTATGCTTGATGGTCTGCCATGGATTGCTTAGGCTCCATTAACTCTTCTTCATTCTTTTTTCTTTGTGCTCCTCAGGCTGGTTAACTCTATTGATCCATCTTCAAGTTCACTGATACTTCTGCTCCAATATGCTGCTAAACCCACCTAGTGATTTTTTTCATTCCAGTTATTGTACTATTCAGCTCTAGAATTTCCATTTGTTACTGTTTATGATTCCTATCTGTTCCCCGCCCCCCCCACCATTGGTGGGGAAGCATTTGAAAGCAGTTGAGCCCCAGTGCCAACCACTGGAATTCTTCTGGGGTACTATTGAAATTCCTGCTGTAGCTGTCCACACCATATTCTTTTAAGCTGAGACCAGTGCTTCTTGGGGTTACCTTAGTAGGAAATGAGCAGGGAGACGTTGCCTCCTCTCCTAGACTGATCATAAGGGGAGGCAGTCTGACAACATCAGAAATATGCTTCACATTTCAGGTACAGGTTCTGCCACTTCCCTTTTCTGTTATGTGGGATGATCATTTCTTTGCACCTTGGATTCCTCATCCTACAGATCCAACTTGCCCTGGTTTGCCTGAGACTTTCCTGGCTTTAGCACAGAAAGTCCCACATCCCAGGAGGCCCTACTCATCTGTGAAATGGAGATAATACTACCTACCACAGGGTGGTTGTGATGAATGGAAAGAAGATACAGGAAGGCACGCAGGGCATGGTTGTGCTCCATAATTATTTAGTTGTTACTTACGCAAAGTGCAGGGAGGGTCTTTGAAGACTGAGAATGATGCACCAAATAACTATCATTTTGACATGAGATCTGGAGCACCTGAAAGCAGAACCTGGAGAGTTTTCTGTTCTCCTTGACTATCTGCCAGCTATCCCTCTGGAAACATCGCCATGTGTCAGATCCCCACGTGCTGCAAAGGAAGAACCATCACCTGCCTCTTTAATGATACACCTAGCTTCTTTCTGGCTCTGCTCAATGCTGAAGGACAGGGCTGTGTTCAGTACAACATGAAGGCCCGGTGAGTGGTTTGGGGGAATCCTGGCCCCTATGGAAGTGTTTCTGGAGGTTACAGAGGAAGGCACTGAGGTGGTGCTACACAGGGAAAGAAGGGGCCATCAGTGTCCAGAAGTCTGGGAAGACTGTGAGGCAGGGCTAAGTTGGGACGTGCAGGGACATAGATATGTTGAGGGCTGACCTTTGCTTGCTAGATCCATGTCATAGCAAAAGAGAAGGGCACCTCCCCAAGTCCTGCTCCACTTGTACCCCCAGAGCACTGAAATCTGGATTGTTGGCTGGATTCATGGAAGAATTAGTGGAGAAGAGTGTTTTACACCAGAAGTGAGTGAAGGAGAAGCCATGGGTTCAACTTCCATGGGGTTTTTTAAGAGAGGCACATATTCTTGTCAGCCAAAAGTCAATGTCATAAGGAACTGTTTTCAGAAGGAATGACTTATTCTTCTGCTATAGATGTTCCCATTCCTATTTTGGTGCCTGAGATCTCATACACCCAGGCTTTCGGGCACATATCTCATTTCTTCCCTTTTGGGTTTGGCCTGAGCCTTTATTATCTCTCTCAAACCTGCCCTTTCTGACTGATATTCCTGTAGCATCAATAGATGCAGAGGCGTCAGACTGTATTAGGCAGAGGAAGTGAGACTGCCCACTGACCTTCATGGTTCTTCTAGTCTAGGGCAGAGTCTTGGAGCCCTGCCTGCCTATAGTCTGTAGTGATGAGGCTTCCTTCAGGGGCTTGACATCAACTTCTCACTGCTATATTTCTTCTAGTTGCCCATACGTCTTGGTCTTGGATGAGGAAGGTGGGACTGCCAATGACTACAAAGGCTACGTAGTTCACAAATGGAGCTGGACTTCTAAGACAGAGACTTTGCTTTCCCTGGAATATAAGGTGGGCATGGACAGCACAGGTGGGGTGGCTTCAGCAACCTTTCTTGGGCTGCCCAGCATTTAGAGTCAGAGTGCTACCTGTAAGACAAATGCCTTGCCCTCGGGAACTTTATAGTCTCTTTCAAAGGTTCCTCAGTTGGTGAGCAGTGGTTGGGAGCTGGCTGAGGTGAACTTTTCACCAACCTACAGCAACTGTTGGCTGCTGTACTGAATCTTCCTAGTAATATCTGTCCTATCTTGTTCTTATTGTTAATATTACTACATTTTGATGGCTTAAATACCCCTCACTTTATGAAGGAATCATTATAGTAGCTGATAGCTTTATTTTTAATGCATATACATGGCAATAAGAATAGTTAGTAATTCTATGTTGGTCTGCACAGTTTCTTTTATATCTTTACTATGTCACGAAATAAAAAACCTGCAAATCAAAGGTGGCCGACAGACAAATCTTTTTTTATTATTCATTTGATTGTTCAGACAGCCATTCATCAAAGATCAAATAATACACTAATAAAATTTATTTTATTAAGTAAAATAGAGTGGAATTACTCTTATTAAATAATAATGATAAATTTATTAATAAAGTAGCTAAATGTGCTTGTAACTTATTTAAGGCAGAATTTCCCATCCTTGGCAGAAATGACATTTTAGGATGGATAATTCTTTGCTATAACTATGCATTGTAGGATATTTAGCAGCAGCCCACCAGTTGCCAGTAGTATCACCTCCCCAAGCTGTGACAGCTAAAAATATCTTCAGCCATTGTCAGGTGTCTCTGGAGGGAGTAGTTGCCCTTGATTGAGAATCACTGATCTAGAGGGTAGAAAGATAAGTAAACCCTTCAAGGAACCCCTAAGTCCAAGAGTTTAATAAGAATACAAGATAGAGAAGAATAAGGGCCATGAGAGAGAGACAAATTCATAGGGTTGGGATTCAGAGAAAGATCACAGAACACAGAATCTACTCAAGGTGGCTTGATATTAAGAGCCCCAGTGTAAGTGTTATGGATGGAAGTACTCTTGAAGTGTGTGGCAGGGCTCAGGTACCCTACCCTAATCGTCTGTCTCATGCCCATCTTGTTCATCCTCTGCATTGGCCACTGGATTTTCATCCTTATATCCTAATTCCTATAGATCAGACCTCTACTCAGAAACATTCAATATCTTGAACATATCTCACCCTTCCTATCCTTTGACCTGAAATGTGCTCCCTCCTCTCTCTGTCAAACGAAATTTCTCCTCCTTCACAGCCCAGCTCATGCTTCTTCTCCATCATGGCACTGCAGTCCACATCCATTTCTCTTTTCTCACAGTACCCACATTCTGGGTTAGTCCTGTGATAATTAATCATGCTCTGGTTGCATATCAGAATCCTATGGAACCTTAAAAAATGAAGATCCCCAGGCACAGCCTCAGAGAGATTCTGATTCAGGTGGTCTGTTATAAGTGCTAGATTTCTGTAGTTTTCACAAGTATTTCTGATGCTTGGCCATGTCAGAGATTGTCAGTCTAGGAGTGTATTGAGTTATTGTCTTAATATTAAGCTTTTTGTAGCTCTATGAAAAGTTTACAGTCCATGACAATTATAAATTGGTTGCAGACAGGCACCACATATTGTGTATCAGTGTGACTTAGTGGACAGAATGGAATGAGAGCCTGAGAAGCCATGTGCCAGCTAGCCAGACTCTGGCTATGAAGCTCTGTGAAAATCACTAAGCTCCTCTGAGTCTGAGTGGTCTAATCAATGCAGAGTAGGTCACCACACCAACCTGGCCTCACATTGCTTTTGTGGGAACTAAATAAAATAATGGCAGGGAAGTTGCTTTGACATCACTAAAGTGTTTTGCAAATTAGTTCAGCTCATTGTTTTATCCCCTGGAGCTGCATACAGAGAAATGCACAATAAGGCTCGTGCAGTCAGGAGAGGCCAGGAAGACAAAGTGAGCCTTCAGTTGCAACAGCAGCATGTGTGCATGTGATTCATGTAGATAGAAGAGGGAAGGGAAAGCATTCTGGGTAGAAGGAATAGCATCTTTAAAGGCTTAGAGTTAGGACTTAGTGTGGCAGTTTTAAAAGTCCACAGGTGCTTCTTGTGAAAGAAAGAGGGCAGAAGGTGTATATGCTGTGGGGTGGAGGTGAGAGGTGTTGGATGTCAGGCTGAGGAACTTGCCTGTTGTTTTGTAGGCTGCCGTGGCCAGTTTGTTTTCACCCAGATATTAACATATCCAGTGTTTTTCATTCCTCTCTGAAAATCCAAGTTTCCTTCCAGTATTCTTTCTCTTCAGTCTGAGGAAGTTCCTTTAAGCATTTCTTGGTACAGATCTGCTGACAACAAATTATGTTTGCTTTCATGTTAAAAATGTCTTTATGAAAGGATATCTTTTCTGGGCATGGAATTCTGGGTTGACTGGGTTTTTTCCCCTTCCTTCCAGCAATTTAAAGATACTTTTCTACTGTGTATGTCCTCCAAAGTTTGCAATGAGAAGTCTGTAGTTATTCAAATCATTGTTCATTTTTTTAGCTGCTTTCTAGATGTCCTCTTTAATCTGATTTCCTAAGTTTGACTATGATGTGTCTGGGTATGGTTGTCTTTGTTCTGTTTGGGACTTCTTGAGCTTCTTGAATTTGTAAGTTTTTGTCCTTCACTGAATTTGGAAAGTCTCATGTCATTGTTTTAGGGGAAAATGTGCTCAATCTCTCTCCTTTTCCCCTGAGACTCCAATTACATGTATTTTAGAGATTTTAATATTGTCCCAAAGGTCTCTGAGACTCTGTTAATTCATTCATTCTTTTTTTTTTTTTAATTTGAGAGAGAGAGAGAGGGAGAGAGAGAGAGAGAGAAAGAAAGAAAATCTTTTTTTTTTTTTTTAAGGCTACCTTGTGTGGACATTCAAGTTGACATTGACTCTTAAAAAAAAAGATTTATTTATTTGAGAGAGAGAGAGAAAGAGAGTAGGAGAGGTGGGGGGATCTCAAGCAGACTCCCTGCTGAACATGGAGCCCATCACAGGGCTTGATCTGACAGTCTTGAGATCATGATCTGAGTGGAAATCAGGAGTCACTCCTTAACCTACCAAGCCACCCAGGCACCCCCAGAGAGAATCTTAAGTAGGCTCCATGCTCATTGTGGAACCTCATATGGGGCTTGATCTCACAACCCAAGATCATGACCTGGGCCAAAATCAAGAGTTGGATGCTTAACCAACTAAGCCACCCAGGCACTCCAACTCTGTTCTTCTGTTCTCAGATTGGATAATTTCTATGGATCTAAGTCTCAAGTTCACTGACTTTATTCTGATATCTTCATTCTGCTGTTATGCTAATCCTGCAGATCTTTAAAATTTCATATATGTATTTTCAAGTCTAGGATTTCCATTTAGTTTTGTCTTTATATTTTCTATTTTCTCTGCTGAGATTGTCTATTTTTCATTTATTACAAATATATTGTCCTTGGCTTCGTTGAATACAGTTAAATTAGCTACTTTAAAGTTCTTTTCAATTTCAACATCTGGGACATACACACATTTATCTGTTACCTTGAGAATAGCACACACTTCACTGGTTCTTTACATGTTGAGTAATTTTAGATCATTGACATTGTGTGTGTTGTCTGAGGATCTGTGGATTGTGGAGTCTGAATTTTGATATATTTCTCTGAAAGGTGTTAACATTTTTATTTTAGCAGGCAGTGATCTTGGTTAGACTCACACCACAAACTTTGTTTTACCTGCAGGAGGCAAGAGTTCACATCTCAGTTCAGTTTTTCTGTTTCCCTAGCAGTAAGCTGTCTTGAGTCTTCCCTGCTTATGCCTGGTTGAGGGATTGGCCAGGGGTATGGATGGTTTATTCATAGAATTTGGGCCTCTATTTCTTTGGCACCATCCCTTCTGGAATTTTATCCTTACTTTTCTGTGATTGTAGTTTCCACAGGTTCAGTCTTTCCCTGGGCCAGAAAGATAGTGGTGTTTTGGCCACGACTGTGGCTTGCCTTCAGGCTAAATCTATAAAGTAGAAATTCATCCTATGCTGGCCCTTTCTTTTAAGTTTTGATTCTTCAAAATTTGCCCACTTTTGTTTATTCTTCAGAGCCTTTGGGTTGTTGTTTTACTGTGTTTTTGTCACGTTCTGTGGTTGGGTCAGCCTGGTAGGAACTGACTCAGCTATATCGGAAGTACAACTAGCTGGTTAGTTTCTTAAGTTGAGGGCTGCCATGCTTGGGTCAGCTGTGTGTAGAAAGTTGACTAGAAAGGGAAAAATCAGTGGATGGGCTAGTACAAAGACTAGTTATGGAGTTACTAGCCAGACCTGACATGATGAAGGGTAGCAGCAACATTTCTTAAAGGAACCATTTCAGTAGAAGGATTCAGTGGCATTCAAACATCAGCTGTAGGGGCTAAATAAGAGGAGAGAGGCGTATAGATGACCACAATGGAGTATGTGTCTGGGTGTAAAAAGAAGTTTCTGAGAGAGTCAGAAATCAATGTAGTTTTAGATGTGCTGATTGGGCTCAGTGGCTTCTGTGATATAATCCTCTCTTAGGGTGAGAGGTTAGGGATGATGGATATATTTGATGAATTGGCTCATGAATTCCCAAGAAGATGAGTAGTGAATGAGCTTGTAGAGCACCCATATTTGGGGCATGGGGGAGAGGAAGAGAAACCACCCAGTGAGGTGGCATAATAAAAAACAGTTGTACTGTGTTAAGCCCTCTGCATATTTTATCCCATGAAGTCTGCTCAATGCCTTAGGAAAAAACTTGTGTTACAGTCCCCAGGTTCAGAAAAGCTAACCAACTTGCCTTAAATTGCTCCACTGGTAAGTAGCAACACTGGTATTTGAAACTTGTCAAACTGTAGCACTTGAGCTCTCAACTACAGCTCTATACTACACTCCATAGAAGAAGAACAGGAGAAGGTAGGGTTTTTTCTTTAGTGGGAGTGATCAACAAGTGTGAGGACGTCAAGACACTTGGCAAGAAGACATCCATTGACCAAATGTTTTCCAGATGCTGGAGAGTGCTAGCACACAGACTGCAGAGTATGAGGAAGGACTCAGTGGTGCAGAAACTGAAAGTAGACCTTGGGGCCAATAAGTGGAACAGCAGAAGGAAATGGAAGGAGAAAAATAAAGAGTATTTCCTTACTACAGAGGAGTCCGGGGCACACATAGGTCAGGGACATTGAAGACGGAACAGCAGCAGGTGGGGCTATAGACTCCTAGCCCCTTGGGTAGGGTCACTGTGCACACATAACTCTCTGCACATGTGAACCATCCAGGGACCTCATGGGATTGCACTGCTGCATCCTGACAATATCTGCTCATGTGTGTTATGGACCTATGTGGCTTGTGAAGCCACTTCCATAATCTTTATCTCATTTGAACCTAATACTAGCCTTTCAACTCTTTTCCTATTGAGGAATTTGAGCTTCAGAGAAGCTGGCTTGCTAACAGAGTCTGAACTCAAACTTACTTCTAGAACACAAAATTTTCAGTAAGGAGTGATATGCTGGAAAGGCAGCTCATCCTCCCTCTTTCTATCTAGGACTGCTACATAGGAAAGTCTACCTCTTTGGAAATGACTTTTTAAAAAAGCTCCTTTGGCTCCTCAGGGGAAGAGTAGTGACATATTTGGGGATTGAGGGGAGGGGACTGAGCATGTGTGGCTCAGCCCCTGCTGGGTTCGCCTTTGTCAATTGCCCACGCACTCACAGAGTGCATTCTGGTGCCTCCTGCCATATTGTCAGCTTCCCAAGGCAGCTCTGCATACTCTAGAGCAAGGCTCATCGTCAGACCTGATTCCTGGGTGCACATGTCTGACTCATAGGGAGTGTAGGCTTATGACCCAAGCTGCATTGCCATCTAGTTCTGCTAGAACAAAAGCTGATTTACCTCCAGACACCTATGTCTCTTTCACAGTTGGTTCTAAGCTTGGGCTGGAAAGGGAAGGGGCAGGGATGGGAAGACATCAGTTACTTTTTCTGTCAGTCCCCAAAGAAAGACTGGAATTCTTTCTTCTCCATGAAAGCTAAATTCCAACATAAGAACTGAAAAGATCTTATGGCTTTCTTGGCCCCAACCCAGGAGGAGTTTTGTGCTTTGTGGTGGAAGGGTGGATAACAGAAACAGAAATTCCCTAAGTACCATTTCTTCTTCTGCAGGTGAATGAGCAAATGAAGCTGACGGTGCTAAGCCAGGACTCCATCACGGTCACCTTCACCTCCCTAAACGAAACAATAACACTCTCCGTATCAGCCAACAACTGTCCCCATGGGGTAGCACATGAAAAACGGGTAAGCCAAAGCAGGCCAGGTTTTCAGGCCTGACCCCAGGGTATCTCACTGTGGGCTGCCAGTCCATATTTCAATGCCTGTGCTGCTCCTATCCCTCTATCCCTTATCCCTCTGCATGGGGCAGGGCCCTACCTCTTTCTCTGACTAATGAGTGAAGTGCTATTCATCATTCCCTGTCTGATGTTAGCACCGCCTTCTCTGTGAAACTTCTATCAGTTAGGAGTCTTTCAGTTGTAATAGCAGATTAGCTAACATGGAGAGAAACAATATTGGCTCAGCAAACTGAAAAGTCTATCAGTAGGCAGCTTTAGGCATGGCTGGATCCAGACTCTCAAGTGACTCCATCAGCTCTTCCCATCCCTTGGCTCCTGCTTTCCTCTTTGTTGGCTTCACTCTCAGGGAGTTTCTCTCCTTATGGTGACAAGATGGTCATGAGCATCTCTGGGCTCATGATTCTACCAGCTTTGTTCTTCCTAGAGAAAAAGGGCTTCTCTTTCCTAAGTGCTCAAGTAGAAGTGGCAACACCAACATTGCTGCCTCTGCCTGAAGCGGCCCGCATGACCAGGAGTACATGTTGCTCTCACAGGCCAGGTTCGAGTAGCATGTCCATCCTGAAAGCCAAAGGGTGTGATCAGCCCCAGCTATACCACCTGGCAGGAACATCATGGTGCTGTTACCGGAAGAGGGAGAGATGATACTGGGAAGAGTAACTACCAATGTGTGTTGATGACCCTCTCCACCACCCCCATTCCCATTCCTAAGAGAGTCTGCCTCTCCCTCTGCTTGGCCCTCCCAACCATGACTCATCTCTATTCTAGCACTCCTTTATTTATAAACCTATCTTTTCTACCAGATTGAGAATTCCCTATGATTCCTACTAATGTCTGTTTCCCCAGGGCTTCAGCACAGGACTGCTTCAGATTAAGTACTTACTAAATGTTTGCTGGGTGGGTAAGAAAACGGTGGAGACTGGAATCCCAGGTCTTCTATTCACTGGGTCTTTATGGATCCTACTGTGTGTCTCATCCTGAGTCAACATCATGGAGAGAGATGGAGAGGATGGAGGGCACACAGTCCCCAGTTCCTCAGGGGTTTCTGGTCTAGCTGAGAACACTTGACATACGCCGTGAGGCTGGTGTAAACAAGGGTTCATTGAAGGAGCAGGCCATTTTCATTGCAAACAGGGTGCTTTGCTGGGATTAGTTCACTGGGGAAGGTTCTTGGAACAGGGGCAGAAGGACCACACCTCCTAGTTTCCGCGGGCCCAGTCCCAGTTTATACCTGCCAACTTGGAGGAATTATTAATAACGTCCTCTTTCACTCTCAAAAGTGTCTTTGTTTGGATGCTCATTTATCTGATCATCCATAGGGCAGTTCACCCTCCCCATGTTCCTATCTAGGGCTGAGCAAGGCTTTTTTTTTTTTTTTTTAATTTTTTCAGTGTGCTGCAGGGACATTTGCCACCAGCATGCCACAGGCTCATAGACTCACAGAGCTGACAGAGCCCATTAGGAGCAGCCAGCCCAGTGTTCTCACTTTACATGGGGACATGGAGGCAGTCATTTGTTAGGGACCCATGCTATATGAACAAGATACAGAGAACACCTGTGTTTCTCTCAGAGGAGAGGATTGCACCTGTTTTCCCACCGCCTTTTCATTTGAGCAGCATTTCAACTTTATTAACTCATTAAATAATTCAATAAACATTAATTAGCACATGCAGTGTGCCAGGTTGGCTGCTGAGATGTAGAAATGAAAGAAATCTCACTCCCTCTAGTCTAAAATATTTTCTGTCTAATGGAAGGGGGTAAATCATCAACACCAGATGTAATCAAACTGGATTGGTACAATGTGCCAGGGAGAGGGACACCATGGGAGCCACTGGAGTACCAGGAGAAGGTGTTCATTAAAGGGGCCCCATAGGAGCACCCAGGAAACTCAGATGCCTATGAGTTCAGACTGCACTGATTACTGCAAAGAGCAAAAGAACCCCAAGTTTTGATTCCATTTGGGCTAAGATGATGATTATGCTTAGTGATGAGTCCACCCTGCCCATTTGGTTCCATACCATTACTCTAAAAATCGCTGTTATATGACTAAGCACACATGATGATGTATAAGGTCCTGTGTCTATATTTCTTAAAAACCTTTTAGAATGTGTTAAAAAAAATGTAAGCTTGCTTTTCTTACCAAAGGCAGTAGTGATTAGAGAATTGTTCTTCCCCATAAAATGGTAGTAATGCTTCGTTTTCCTAACAACCTCTTATCTGGTAATCACTGGAGCCTGGATCACAGCTAAGAACCAGGATGTAAGCAATTAAAGACACCCATGAACAGCCCAGAGAGATCACTCTCTGTCCATGTACCAAGGGTACATGGGTACATTATAAAGGGCCTAGGAAAGCCCCTTTATAATTCAAGTTTTATTTTATCTTACCTGAATCCAATCTTAGAAGCAAGAACTAGAAGTCCAGGGCTGTGTTGTCTAATGTGGTAGCCACAAGTCACAAGCGGCTACTGGAGACATGCAATGTGACAAGTCCAAATGGAGATCAGCCATAAGAGAAAATATGCATAGCATTTCAAAAACTTAACATGAAAAGAAAATGTAAAATTTCTCTCCTGAGAAGTTTTTTGAATTTGAGTATGTGTTAAAACAGCCACTTTTTTGATATATTAGGTTAGATAAATATGTTGCTAGAATTAACTTCACCTTTACGAACTTTTTTATGTGGCTACAGGAACGTTTACAACCACACGTGTGGCTTGCATTTTATTTCTAGTGGACTGTGCAGGTCTAGAAGGGGACATCTTCATCAGGGAAACTCATAGAGGCATTTTGACAGTGAGAGAAAGCTGTAAAGCTATTTAAAGGGACATAATAACTCAAAAAGTGTAACTGTCTCAGGGACATTAAGCATAGGACTAAGTAGACCAGTACGTTAAAACAGCTTCGGGAAACAGTGCTGGGTTCTAGTCAATAGTCACTGATGCTGGCCCAGAAGACTGACTTGCCATAGAAGTGTCAAGGTCATAACCCCTTCTGTTTGAGAACAGATTTCAGACTAGATAAACAACAGCAAATGAGGAACTATCAGATTTATTATAGGGAACACAATTTCCAAATGTTGACTTTACCTGCCAGGTTAAGTATCTTGGAATACTTTTACACGAAATCTGGAGGCCCAGAAAATTGGCTCATGTTCTGTTCTTGGACTTCCCGAGCTGCAAGGGGCCCCTGAGAAAATTTTCTGACTGTGCAGGCTGGCTCAGGCTAGGAAGAGCCCATAGAGCCTTAGGCTGGTCCCTTCCATTTCTAGGTCTCAGTGTCCCCATCTGTACATGTAAGGGCCTACCCAGCTTCCACACTCTCCTGCCTGGGACTTTTATAGTCCGGTCAACTTCTCCCTAGGTCTGTGTGTTGGGGTTGGGTATTGCTCATCAGCAAAATCCATGGCAGTCTAGAAAAGCTGAGGGTGGGAGGTAGGGTGACCTCCTCCCACTAAGTTTCTGTCACTGAGAATCTTGTTAAATGGCTTCCCCAGGCACGCATCACCTTGAAAGGAGTCACCTATCAGAGCGACAGGCAGAATGGCAGCCCCAGCTTTTATGGCCCTGCAGCCAGGCTCCTCACTAAATATTTCTATCAAGGCAGCATTTTGAAAGTGAGGCAACACCTCAATTTAAATGTTTTGTTTTGTTTTGTTTAGTCCAGAGCACCACCTCAAATCCTTTTTGGAAGCAGGCTGGGTATAAATTACAAATAAATAAATAAAATTAGCCTAGAAGCAGCAGCTGGGGCCAAAGACCAGAAGGATGGTTGAGGCTTTGCTATTAATTGAGGGCATCCTTTATAGAAGTCCTGCCTGTAGGGTAAAGAAGGACATGTAGAGTAACCATCAGTCTTCAGAAAATCTGTCCACTGTCCACCCCATTCTCTCTACCTGAGGTTTCAATTCCACAGAAATTGGACCGATATGCAGGAATTCACTGAGCAGAGGGGAAGAGAGGTGTGTCCCAGCAGAGGGGGCAGCACCTCCTCCAAACAAGAGCAAAGCCTAGTTGTTGGTGGGCTGGGCTAATAGCTCCTGGTGGGGAGGCAACAATGCTTTCTCCTCCTTGGCCTTTCCCCAGCTGCTGACCCGCATGGACGGCAAAATATTTAAGATGAACCGAGCTCTGGCAGAGATCAAGAAGCGGTTTCAAAAGACAGTGTCACAGTTTATGAATTCTGTCTTGCTGGCAGCAGGTAAGGGGCAGAAAGGTGGGAGATGCCTATCCGATAACTTCCTAAATCTTGAGTCACCTCCACCGCTGAGGACAACTTTTTACCACTCAGGGAGGTGGGTGGGCAGGGTGACTTCCTCATTGATAGAGGGGGTGACAAGGCTTGGGCCGCTGAAGCAAAGATGTTTGCTCAGGGCCATGTTGCAAGTAATGGTGGCCTTAGCCACCTTCAGTTTCTGAGCACCATCCTGCGTGTCCTCAATGTTTCCTTGGTTGTTTTATTTTCCTGGGCCTCCTGTCATTGTTCTGTAACTCTCTCTAACCCACTTCCAACTGGTTCACCTTTAGGCACTCTCTCCCATATCGTCAATCAGCCATTTGTAGACCCTGTTCCTCTCCTTGCAGACAATCTCAGCAGAAAAGAAAAAAGCAGCCAACTCACCAGGCTGTCCCTGTTAGGCTACAGGGCACCCCCAGGGCCAGCATGGTGACCCCAGGACCCCTCCCACATCTAGGCTCTCCTGCTGATAGGCCTGGGGACAAAGGAAGAGTGACTTCCATTCTATGCCACCCCCTGGTTGGTTACCAAGGGAGCTGTGCTCGAAGGAGTCTCTCTCATCCCTGAAGATTCAGTTCAGCTGTACCCCTCCTCCAGAAAGCCTTCTCTGATTTCCCCAGCAGAATGAGTCTTATATTCCTCTGGGTTCCCACAGCACATACAAAATGTACTCTATAAATCTTACTACCTAGCATTGTGAATATTTCTTTGTTTGCCCAAACCCCTGTACCCCAAGTTGGAGTTTTCAGAGGCAGGGAACCCTGTTTGGGTCATCTATATATTCCCAGCATCCAAGGAATGTTTTGTAGGTGAATGAAGGAATGAAGTTCCCAGGCCTCAGAAGTTTTCAAGTGTAGTAGGGAACTAAAACAAGAATACAAATAAATACAACAAAGAAAGTAGATGGAAATGACTTAAATCCAGAGATATAGGGAACAACATTCTCAGGGAAGAGAACAGTATGGATGCATTGTGTACCCAGCCTCTATGAGTGCAATGGAGGACGCAGAGCTGAATGAAACACAGACTTCTTGGTGGAAGAGGGATCTCAGTTGGGTCTTGATGAATGGATAGAAACAAGATTGATTTGTTCCTACATTCAGCCAGCATTTACTGAGCCACTAACTGTACTAGGGTTGAAGCTCTGTTCCAGAGAGTAGAATGGAGGCAGCCCAGCCAGAGAACATGCAAGGGTGGAGGAGTGGCGTGAAAGATGAGCTGAAGGAAGGGCTACTGATATATAGAGCTCCACGGCAGGGCAGGAAATGTTGGGCCATGAGGGAGAGTGATGTTGTGTCTTCTGTTCACAGGGCTGTTCACCATAGAATACCCAGTTAAGGAAGAGGCAGAAATCAGTCGAGCCAAGGTAAAATCGAGTCCCTATCTTGAGCGGAACATCAAGCCAAGTTTATACCCAGGAGAAGCTGTTTTATTACGATCTCAGTCAGCCCGACCTGAATCCTCAACTGGAGAGTCTTTGAGGGAAGAGCATGGGTCTGCTTCTATAAGCCCCACTCGGAGGAAGAGCATCAGGATCCAAGCCAAAGCTGTGGTCACACCCAGGTGGGCTTGGGCCGCCACTGTTTCTTCTGGCCTCCCTGTGTCAGGCATGGTGATGGGCAGTAGTCTCACAATGGCAAATAAAAGAGATGAGGCCCCTCCCTCTGGGAGCTCAAATGTTAGGGGCAGGAGAAGATAGACAATAAACACATGAACGAATGAAGTCATTTTAGATAGTGATAAGGTCTAGGAATTAAGTAAACCAGGGTCATGGGTTAAAGCAGAAGTTGGCAAACTAGGGCCATTCACCAAATCTGGCCCCACTGCCTGCCTTTTTATGAGTTTTTACCTTTTGAAATGCTTGGGGGGGAGATCAAAATAATATTAATAACATGCACAATGATAAAAAATTTAAATGTTAAGATCCATAAGTAAGGTGTTATTGGAATAGCCATGCCCACTCATTTACATATTGTCCATAACTGCTTTCCTGCTAAGGCAGTAATGTTGAGTAATTATGACTGAGACCATCTGGCCTGCAAAAACTATAATATTTACTATCTGGGCCTGTATAGAAAATGTTGACTAATGCCAAGGGTGGGAAGTGACTGGGAAGTGGGGTGGGATGTGCTAAAGGACATAGCCAGTCCAGGAAGGCATTTCTGAGGAGGTGGTATTTAAATGGGGACCAGGGTGAGAGATGGGAAATAGGCAGCCACAGAGAAGGATGGGGAAAGAACAGCAAGCAAAGGGTAGAGCAAGCAGAGACCTGCGAGAAGAACATACCACCATGCTGGTATGTGTGAGGGGGAAGAAAGACCAATGCAGAGCATGGTGATGAAGAGGGGGCAGGGCTGTGAATTGAAGATAGAGAAGTAGGCAGGAGCCAGATCAGGTGGTATTAGTATTGTATTGTAGTATTAGTATTAGAATTAGTATTGTAGGAAACCATCCCATAACTTTAAGACAGGAAGCTGTATCATCCGACTCATGGTGTTTTTTAACTTAAAAAATATATATATATGTATATATTTTATATTTTTCTATTTTAATTTTATATAATATTAATTATATAAATTTTAATATAATATTAAAATGCTGGGGAGGAAAGCATTTTGAGGAGCTCATTCAAGTATTTTAATATTAGTAGAATATTTCTATATTAAAAATACAGGAAAATGAACAAATCCTAAGTGTATAGCTCAATGCATATCATGAAGTGAACACACCTTATAACCAAAACAAGGAATAGAACATTACCAGGTCCTTAGAAGTGTGCTCTTGTCCTTGGCCTCCCAAGCCTTCCTCCTGAAAGGGGAGAGTTCTAGCTTCATACGTTGGTGGGTTTTTTTAAAACTTTACTGAAATGGAACTATTCAGTATGTGTTCTTTGGCCATCTAGCCTCTTTTGTTCAACATTATAATTGTGAGTTGTGTGTAGCAGTAGTTTGCTTATTCTCGTTGCTGTGTGGTAACCTATTACTTGAATACACTATGAATTATGCCTTCTAATGTTAGTGGATATTTGGGTTGTTTACAGTTTTGGTAATGACAAACTGTGCTAGTGTTAGCATATGTCCTTATTTATGGTTGGTATATGCCTGGGTGTGTGATGGCTGTCCTAGAGTAGGTACATGTCTCACTTGTAGTAGGGCCTGGCCATTTTCGACCTGGCCATGTTCTCGGGTGGTGGTATCAAGTTCGACTCCCACCAGCTCCCAGTGAGAGCTCCAGTTACTCCACATCTTCACTATGCTTGATGTTGCCAGTCATTTTAATTATAGCCATTCTGTAATAATGATATGGGCTTTCATTTGTATTTCCTTGGTGACTGTAGAGGTTGAGTACCTTTTTGTTTGCTCATTGACCATATTGGATATTCTCTTTTGTAAATGGCCTGTTTAGCTCTCTCATCTATTTTTCTACTGGTCATTTGCCTTTTCTTGATTTATATTTTGGAGTTATTTGTATGTTGTGGGCACAAGACTTTTCTCAGTTTTACGTGCTGCAAATGATCTTATACTTACTCTGATAATGATGTCTATTGAGGAAGAGAAGCTGGCAAATATAATGTCCAATTTTTAATATTTTCCTTTATAATTAGCTTTTTATATCTTATTCAAGAACTTTCTCTATTCAGAGACGATGACAATATTCAATGAAGTAACTTTTCTAGTAACCTTTTTATTTTAACTTTTACACTATATTTGTCCTCCACCTGGAAATTTCTGTGGTGATGTGAAATAGGAACCAAGTTTTAATTTTTTTCCATATATAGTATATATACGTGTATATATCTAGATAGATAGATAAATATATGGATATAGATATAGATATATAATATACAAATATTTCAATGTATGTAAAAGATTGTAATTTCCCCCAACGCTTTTTGGTGCAAATTCTGTCAAAAATTAGGGGACTCTATGTGTATAAATCAGGGGACATTTTCTGGATTCCCTATTTTGCTTCCTATTTTTCCAATCTTTTACCAATACCAAACTATCTAACTAAGTATTACAGCTTTATAGTAAGTATTGATATACAGGAGACTAAGTACTCAAACTTTGTTTTTCTTTTTTTTTTTTTTTTTGCTGTTTTTCACCCTTTACATTTCCATATAATTTTATAATCATCTTGTCAGTTTAAAAGATATATCTTAGGATTTCAACTAGATTGCTAATGTCTTTGTAATATTGGAATATTTCAATCCATGAACATGGTATATCTTTTTTTATTAAAATATAATGTATTATTTGTTTTAGATGTACAGGTCTGTGATTCATCAGTATTACACAATTCACAGTGCTCATCTTAGCATATACCCTCCCCAATGTCCATCACCCAGCCATCCCATCCCTCCCACCCCCTCTACTCCAGCAACCTTCAGTTTGTTTCCTGAGATTAAGAGTCTCTTATGGCTTGTCTCCCTCTCTGGTTTCATCTTGTTTCATTTTTCCCCTCCCTTCACCTATGATCCTCTGTCTTGTTTCTCAAATTCCTATCAGATCTACATGATTGATTGATTGATTGATTGATCTTCTCTAATCTCTCTATAGTTAGTAATTTTCAACATAGAGGTCTTTCATTAGGTTTATTTTAGGGTATTTAATAGTTTTTTTTGCTCTTATAAATTATGCTATTTTTTAATTTTTAAGGATTTATTTATTTTGAGAGAGAGAGAGAGGGAGAGAGAGCATAAGCCAGGGGAGAGGTAGAGGGACAGGGACAGAAATCCTCAAGCAGATTCCCCGCCAGGCATGGAGCCCGGTGTGGGGCTTGATGCTAGGACCCCAAGATCATGACCTGAGCCAAAATTAAGAGTTGGATATTCAATCGACTGAGCCTCCCTGGTGGCCCTATAAATTATGTTTTTAATTTAATTTTTCTATTTGTTGCTGCTTACAGAAAAGCAGTTGATTATATCTTGATTTAAATTGATTATGCTGAGTAAAATAAGTCAAGCAGAGAGAGTCAATTATCATATGGTTTCACTTATTTGCGGAGCATAACAAATAACACGGAGGACATGGGGAGATTGAGAGGAGAAGGGAGTTGAGGGAAATTGGAGGGGGAGATGAACCATGAGAGACTGTGGACTCTGAAAAACAACTGAGGGTTTTGAAGGGGCGGGGGGGGGGCGGGGGGAGGTTGGGGGAGCCAGGTGGTGGGTATTACGGAGAGCACGCATTGCATGGAGCACTGGGTGTGGTGCAAAAACTATGAATTCTGTTACGCTGAAAAGAAATTTTAAAAAAAATTATTTTTAATTTACTTACAGTAAACTTTACTCTTTTTGGTGTAAAAGTCTATGAGTTTTGGTAAATGTATAGAGCTGTGTAACCACCACCATACCCAAGACACAAAATGGTTCTATCACCTCCCACTGCCCACCCCCATACTCCTTCATGTGGCCCTTCCATAGTCAAACTCTTCACTCACCCTTAATCTTTAGCAACTACTGACCTGTTCTTTGTAGCTATAGTTTTGCATTTTCTAAAATGTCATATAAATGGAATTATACTTTTGAGTCTAGCTTCTTTCACTTAGTATAATGCATGCAAGAGTTATCCATGTTGTGGCAGATATCAACATTTCATTTATTCTTATTGCTGCGTAGTATTCTCTTTCAGGGGGCCCCAACACTATCCCCACATTCAGAGATTTACCAGAACTCATGGGATTCAGCATATAGTTGCATGAATGTGTGAGGTTTATTATAATGAAAGGATACGTGATATTCCCTTTTATTTCTGATAGTAATTTGGGTGTTCTGTTTTATGTTGGTCAGTCTGGCTATAGTTTCATCAATTTTATTAATCTTTTCAAAGAATCAGCTTTTGGTTTCATTGATTTTTCTCTATTGTTATTCTGTTTTCAATTCCATTATTTCTGCCATTTATTTTTATCTTCCTTTTGCTTGTTTTATGTATAAATTGCTTTTTACTAGTTTCTAAATTGTAAGCTTGGATTATTAATGAGGCCTTATTTCCTAATATGTATTTAATTCTGTGAACTTCCTTTTAAGTATATTTTGCCTGAATTCCATAAATTTTGAAATGATGGATTTTAATTTTTATTCCATTTAAAGTATTTCCTAATTTCCCTGTGATTTCATCTTGGCTCATAGGTTATTTAGAAATCCAATCTCTAATTTCCAAATGTTTGAGGATTTTCTAGGTATCTTTTTGTTATTTATTTTTAGTTTATTTCTGATATAGTCTGAGAAAATATTTTATATGATTTATATTCTTTTAAATTTGCTAAGGTTTGTTTTATGACCCCAGAATGTGGTCTATCTTGGTAAATGTTACATGTGCACTTGAAAAAAAAAATGTATTCTGCTCTTGATGTGTGGAGTCTAAAGCAAGTCAACAGAGTATCATTGACAAGTGTCAGTGAGGTCCAGTGATAGTGTTGTTTAGTTCTTCTGTTTCTTTGCTGGTTTTCTGTCTTCTTGTTCTGTTGGTTACCGAGAATAGAGTGTTGATGTCTCCAAGTATGATTGTGGATTATTTTATTTTACCTAAGTTTCTTAAAATATGTATGACTTTTGAAAGCAAAAATTATAACATTTTTGAGGTGTATAGATATCTGTCTTCAATATATTCAAATTTTATCCTATTTTTACTTCAAAAATCTTGGAGCCATATTGTTAAGTATAGCACATCTGGCTCTTTTAGCATTATGTAATGTCCTCTTGATACCTGGTAATTTTTCTTGTTCTGAAGTCCACTCTGTATAATAATAATACACCCACTTCAGATTTCTTTTGATTAGTATTTGCTTGGCAAAACTTTTCCATTCTGTTACTTTTAATCTATCTATATCATTATATTTAAAGTATGTTTCTTGTAAATAGCATATAGTTAGGTCTTATATTTTTATCCAATATGACACTCTTTTAATTGGTGTATTTAGACCATTTACACTTAGTATAATTATTGATATAGTTAAATTTAAGTCTACTATTTTATTATTTTTCTGTTTATATCTTGTTTTTGTTTATTGGTTTTGCTTTGTTTTGTTTTTGCTCCTCTCTTCTCTCCTGCCTTCTTTTGAACTGCTTGATTTTTAATATTCCATTTTGATTTGACTATTGGCTTTTTAGTATATCTCTTTGTATTTTAATTTTTCTTTTAGTGTTTGCTTTAGGATTTATATTCTATATGCCTTACCTTAAACAGCCTTTTTAAGTTTAATATTGCCACTTTAAAGGAAATGTAGTCATCTTACAATCATCTATTATGTCTCTTTATTCTCCCCCTACTATAGTATGGTTGTCAAATGTATTACATATACATATATTGAAACCCCTTAACAAAGTTACAATCTTTGCTTTCAACAGTCATAAATTTTAACGAATTTAAGGAAAATAGTTTATTATATTTACTCAGATATTTATATTTAGCCTCCATGTATTTGAGTTCTTTCTAACTTTCCTCTTTTGGTTGAGTCCTAGCTTCAGAGTATTATGGTCTGAAAATATGCAGGGAATGATCCCAGTCTTTTGGTACTGGTTGAGACCTGATTTGTGACCCAGGATGTGATTTATTCTGGAGAATGTTCCATGTGCACTAAAGAAGTATATGTATTCTGTTGCTTTGGGATGGAATGTTCTAAATATATTTGTGATGTCCATCTGGTCCAGTGTGTCATTTAAAGGCTTTATTTCCTTGTTGATCTTTTGCTTAGATGATCTGTCCATTTCAGTGAGGGGAGTTTTAAAGTCCCCTACTATTATTGTATTATTGTCAATGTGTTTCTTTGATTTTGTTATTAATTGGTTTATGTAATTGGCTGCTCCCATGTTAGGGACATAGGTATTTGAAACTGTTAAATCTTCTTTTTGGACAGATCCTTTAAGTATGATATAGTATCCTTCCTCATCTCTTATTATAGTCTTTTTTTTTTTTAAGATTTTATTTATTTACCTGACAGACAGAGATCACAAGTAGGCAGAGAGGCAGGTAGAGAGAGGAAAGGAAGCAGGCTCCCTGGGGAGCAGAGAGCCCGATACGGGGCTTGATCTCAGGACCCTGGGATCATGACCGGGGCCAAAGGCAGAGGCTTTAACCCACTGAGCCACCCAGGCGCACCCTCTTATTATAGTCTTGGCTTAAAATCTAATTTATCTGATATAAGGATTGCCACTCCAGCTTTCTTTTGATGTCCATTAGCATGGTGAATTGTTTTCTACCCTCTCACTTTAAATCTGGAGATGTCTTTGGGTCTAAAATGAGTTTCTTATAGACAGCATATCGATGGGTCTTGTTTTTATGTTTTGTTTTGTTTGTTTTAATCCATTCTGATACCCTGTATCTTTTGATTGGGGCATTTAGCCCATTTGCATTCAGGATAACTATTGAAAGATATGAATTTAGTGCCATTGTATTGCCTGTAAGGGGACTGTTACTGTACATTGTCTCTGTTCCTTTCTGGTCTGTTACTTTTATGCTCTCTCTTTGCTTAGAGGACCCCTTTCAATATTTCCTGTAGGGCTGGTTTGGTGTTTACAAATTCTTTTAATTTTTGTGTGTTCTGGAAACTTTTTATCTCTCCTTCTATTTTCAATGACAGCCTAGCTGAATAGTATTCTTGGCTGCATATTTTTCTCATTTAGTGCTCTGAATATATGATGCCAGTCCTTTCTAGCCTGCCAGGGCTCTGTGGATAGGTCTTCTGTCAATCTAATATTTCTACCATTGTATGTTACAGACCTCTTGTCCCAAACTGCTTTCAGGATTTTCTCTTTGTAACTAAGACTTGTAAGTTTTACTATTAGATCATGGGGTGTGGACCTATTTTTATTGATTTTAAGGGGGGTTCTCTGTGCCTCCTGGATTTTGATGCCTGTTCCCTTTGCAATATTAGGGAAATTCTCTACTATAATTTGCTCCAATGTACCTTCTGCCCCTCTCTCTCTTTCTTCTTCTTCTGCGATCCCAATTATGCCAATATTGTTTTGTCTTATGGTATCACTTATCTCTCGAATTCTCCCCTCATGGTCTAGTAGTTTGTCTCTCTCTTGCTCAGCTTCTTTATTCTCTGTCATTTGGTCTTCTCTATCACCAATTCTCTCTTTTGCCTCATTTATCCTAGCAGTAAGAGCCTCCATTTTTTATTGCACCTCATTAACAGCTTTTTTTAAATTTCAGCTTGGTTAGATTTTAGTTCTTTTATTTCTCCAGAAAGGTATTTTATTTCTCCAGAAAGGAATTCTCTAAGATTTTCCATGCTTTTTTTCGAGCCCAGCTAGCGCCTTGATAATCATCGTTCTGAACTCTAGTTCTGACATCTTACTAATGTCCATATTGATTAGGTCCCTGGCCATCAGTACTGCCTCTTGTTCTTTTTGTGTGTGTGTGGTTTTTCTGCCTTGTCATTTTATCCAGATAAGAATAGATAAATGAGAGGGACGCCTGGATGGCATCAATTGGATGGCTCAATTGGTTGGGCGGCTGCCTTCGGCTCAGATCATGATCCCAGTGTCCTGGAATCGAGTCCCACATTGGGCTCCTTGCTCGGTGAGGAGCCTGCTTCTCCCTCTCCCTCTGCCTGCCACTCTGCCTGTGCTTGCTCATTCTCCCTCTCTCTCCCTGACAAGTAGATCAAAAAAAAAAAAAAGAA
>PISX010018407.1:0-40763 GCA_004024625.1 Mellivora capensis
AGGAAAAAGAAAGAAGGATAAAAGAGAAGGCTCAGCCCAAATGGGCCCCAAGGTAAGGTTTGTGGAGTATACAAACAAATACAGACAAACAAAAAAGACTGCCCACTGGCGTCTTCTGCCCCCGTAGAGATCCTGACATCCCACTGGCGTCTTCTGCCCCCGTAGAGATCCTGACGAGTAGAATTTTGATCTCAGGCTGGTTTCATGAGTGATCGGAGTTCCTTGGTAGGTAATCAGCTCACTTTAGGGGACAGGTTGAACCAGAGCATCCTCCTAGTTCCCCGCCATCTTGTCTCCCCCTCCAGGGCATCTTTTTATTTTTTTTTCTTTCCAGGTTTTTATTTCAATTTCAGCTAATTAACATACAGTGTTATATTAGCTTCCTAAACCAAGCAAAAATAGCAAAACCACAATGGGCTAGATCTGGCTACATTAGACAAATGCATAGGATGAAATACAGTGTTTATATATCTATATACACACACATATACATATGCATAAATATATACATATACATATGTATATGTGATTGCTCAATGTCATTAGCAATCAGGCAAATACAAATTTCAACAATGAGACATAAGTTCTGACCAAAATTTTTAAATTTTGTAGTACCAAGTGTCAACAAGTATGTTGTGAAATGAGCACTTTTACACACTGCTGGTGAGGAAGAAATAGAAGATTTTGTCACAACCTGACAAAAATCAAGGAAAGCTGTAAATGTGCTCACTCTATGATTCAGAAATGCCACTTCTTATGATGCAGCACCAAGAGATTGAACATGTTTGCAAGATGTTCAAGGATGTTCTTTGCAGCAAGGTTACACTGACAATTAATAAAATAATGATATATCAGTTTGAAAATACCTACATATGTAGTACAATTATGAAAATATGGGTGGGTAGTAACCATGATAGTTACTACTTTGAGAGGAAGGGAGGAGATGGATTTAGGGAAGGATAAAGCGAGGTATTCAATTATTTCTGCAAAGTATAATTTTCCTCCTTGAAAAAAATAAATATGCAAAACAAATACAGTAAAGTGTTAATATAAACTTGAATCTTAGATAGTAAGCATATATTAGACTTTTATATTTCCTTTGTATTCTATATGATTTGAATTTCATGATAAAAAAGAATAAAATTTCATTTAGAATGGCAACAAAATATTACTAAAAAATAAATCAAATAAAAGATCTGTGTTGTGGACACAACAGAGATTTCCCCTTGAAGCAAAACCTTGATTTTGTTCAGAAATTATCTGAAAATAATAAAATTGAAAATATGCATACTCTATATTCCAGCCATTAATTCTACTTCTTAAATCTCTCTATATTCTTGCATACATGTAAACTTGTTCGCGTGTGGATGTTCATTGCAACACTGTATATACAAAGTAAAATGGGAAGGATACATTCCAGACTCACATAAATATTTATCTTTGAATGAAAGGATTATAGGTTTGGAGATGGGAAACAAAAAGGAATTCAACCTTGTAATTTTTTAAGGTAAAGGAGAATTTAAAATATTAATGATTAATCATTTTGAGTTGTGGATACAAGTATTTTGTATTGTTTTCTTATTTTTCTGTTTTAAAAATTCCTCCTTATTGGAAAAACTTTTAAACAGGAAAGAAAGAAAAAAGGAAAGCTCACAGAAGATAAAGACAAACCACCCTTCACCCATTTTGCCCAGCCTCCACACCTCTCCCCTCTGGCAACCGTGTTTATTTTCTACATATATTGATTATTTGTGCTTTTTATTGATTTATTTATTTGTTTTGTTTTTTAGATTCCAAATATAAGTGAAATCATATGGTATTTGTCTTTCTATGTCTGACTTATTTCACTTAGCATAATATACTCTACCCAGGTCTATCCATGTCATTATAAATGACAAGAGCTCATCCTTTTTTTATGACTAATATTTCATTATATATATATATATAATATATATTTTATATATATATACACACACATTTCTTCCTTATCCATTTTCATGACTATATAGTAGTCTTATGTGTGAGCCAACATTACATAATTGAGTCTTTATTGGAAATTTTGACCTTTTCCGATTTCTATTGTTAAAAGCAGTGCTCCGATAAACATTTGTGTAGATAACATTCGTTGGGTCATTTTTCTTTCCTGGGCCATAGTTTTTAAATGTAAATGCTGCCTCCAAGTATACTCACCAATTTAAGAGTTTTGTTGCCTACTGCCAATTTGAAATGTAGAAAGATTCTGTCAAGTTTCATTCACATCAGCAAAATAGAGGAGCCCTAGTTCCCGAAACTTTTTCCAGTCCTGGACATGACTTTATTTTTTCCTTTCCTTTTTCTATTTTCTTTCTTCTCTGTTTTTCAGACTTTCATTATATAAACCTTTCTCATTTGTAAATGCATTTCTTTGTATTTACTCTTCAGGGCAATTGTCTATGACAACAATTACTCTTTTTTCAACATCATTATTCCTTCTTTTATGTTTTTACAGTGAATACATGGTTACGATTAATACAATATGCCAAAGAAGATGTCACTTGTTAAGTATGAGAAACCACAGAGTTACATGTCTAAACATACCTAGACAGGACTGATGTCAACATTTAAAACAGGAATTCTTGGTTTATTGAATTTTGCCTTTTTTCCTAGATAACCATGCAACAGGGGTTATTGAGATCAGCTTTTTGGTAGAAAGGAAGAAAATCTTCTGTTTCTCTCAATTTTCTGTGTGTTTCTGTTTCCCTCATCTGCCTGGCAGAGGTAACCCCAAAGTAGAAAACTCAGTGTTGGGCTGCACACCCTCATGGATCCTGGACTTGGGGGTAAACGGAGTCTGAAGGGTGCACCCCATCTCACAAATGCAACTCCTCTGGAAACAGTGGAGCATATGCCTTTTGATACCAATGGGGATGGCTGGGACAGAACTTCTCTGTGGAGCTCTGAGCAGAACACAATTTGAAGTGAGGCTATCTTCTGGGCTAAGCAATACAGACCAACAATGAAGTCAGTTTCACCTGGAATTAATGAGTGAGATATTCTTAAATTCCAGTAGCTTCTGTACAAGCCTCAGAGGCTCCTATGAATCTAGACATGGACCTCAAGGCCAAGGAATCTTAGCCTACTTAGAATCTAACTGCTATTTACGTCAAGAAGTAGGGTTATGATTGGGTATAGCAGTAAACAATGAATCCAGTAAGAATGTATTGAGCACCTATGTGCCTGATAAGTTGATGAAATCTGAATAAACGGCTTTATTCTTTCTAATGTCAAGTCACTGATTTGCACTTAACCACTGAAGAGCATTAACTCTTAGTGCAGTATGAGGAAATGCACTGATGAACATCTGTATGCAATGCTTTATTTTTTTTTAACATATAATGTATTACTAGCCCCAGGGGTACAGGTCTGTGAATTGCCAGGTTTACACACTTCACAGCACTCACCATAGCACATACCCTCCCCAATGTCCATAACCCCACCACCCTCTCCCTACCCGCTTCCCCTCCGGCAACCCTCAGTTTGTTTTGTGAGATTAAGAGTCTCTTATGATTTGTCTCCCTCTCTATCCCACCTTGTTTCATTTGTTCTTTTCCTACCCCCCAAACTCCCCACGTTGCATCTCCACTTCCTCATATCAGGGAGACCATATGATAGTTGTCTATCTCCAATTGACTTATTTTGCTACGCATAATACCCTCTAGTTGACCACAAGTTCACATGCGTTACAGAGGAGCTCAGCCTTGTACGGCCAGAGCTCCCAGAGTTGCCTACATAGGAAGACCAAGCAGAGCACATGAGGTGCATTCTTTAATAGCTGAGCAATAATCTTAGAGAGTCACTGAACATGGCTCTAAGAATTTGGAGGAAAAGCTGAGGAGCTATCTAGACCCTTACTATTTCCCCCATGTAAAACAATTCTGTTTGGGTATCAGAAAGCTTTCTAAGATTTTCTGTTACCTGGTTATTATCACCTCTCTAAACTAGTTTTCCTGGGAGTTTGACATCACCTTACAAGCATGGCTTTTGAGCTAGATGTGCGCAAGTTCTGTAGGTATGTTTACTTCTCCAGCTAGATCCTCATTATCTGATAGAAGCTCTTCTATTTCTTGAGAATCTTGGACAAGGTACAGATGAGACAACAGACTATCTTCTGGGAGGAGGAGACTATAGTCTGGAAAGGGGCAGCTAGAAGGATGTTTTTAGTTTGTTTTTATATCCTTTTATTCTTTTTCTTTCATCCTTTAATGTAAGTACAGCTATATTACTTGTGTAAAAAAAATGTGAGTACTAAAATAAGTCGGCAAACAAAAATATGGTCTTGAGGTCAGAAAGAGTAAAGTTTAAATTCTAGGCCTGCCTTTTGCTTGGTCTGTGAGGAGGGATAGTTACTGATGTTGTCCAACCATAGATTTCTTCATCTGTTAAAAAAAAAAAAAAAAAAGGAGGGGCGCCTGGGTGGCTCAGTGGATTAAGCCACTGCCTTCGGCTCAGGTCCTGGTCTTAGGGTCCTGGGATTAAGCCCCGCATCCACCTCAGCATCTCTGCTGAGCGGAGAGCCTGCTTCCCCCTCTCTCTCTGCCTGATTCTCTTCCTACTTGTGGTCTCTCTCTCTCTGTCGAATAAATAAATAAAATCTTTAAAAAAAAAAAAAAGGACATAATTCTTACTTCTGGGGTAGATTCACATTTTGTAGGGCCTGTAGTTTGTAAAAGTTTGCAGGTCTTCCTTAAGAAAAAAGAATAGGAAATATGAATATAAAATTGGTATGAAAGTGAGTATTTAGAACGAGAAAACATATTAATTTTTTTTTAAAAATGACAAATTCCACAAACATCAGACTTGTGACACATGAATGCATTTCCGAGATGCCTCTCCTGGCCTTGGAAGAAGCCAGTGGAAGGAGAAGCCTTGAGACCGAAGCTACATTAACGTTAGGTAGAAATGCCCACACTCACTTCGTAGGGCCATTGGGAGTCTTGAGTGAAATGCAGTTAGTCTGGTTAGCACCGAGTCCGGCACACATGACAGCTCCCATAGATTTAAATCTCTATCCCTTTTCTTGTTTCCCTTTTCTTTCCTTTCTCTTTTTCTTTTTTTCTCAGAATTGCTCAGGCAAAGGAGGCTTTAAGGAGCTATAATCGCCTGTTTATCCCAAAGATTCCTACTTTTTTTGTTTTCTATGCCAGATTGAGGACATGATGGTAAAATTATTACCAGGGGTAGCAAGTGGACTAAATTAGATAAAGCGTGTGGAAGGGCCTCACATACAGTGCCTGGTCTCCATTAAATTAATACCTGACCGCTGAAGTGGATTATGGCTCGCTGAAAGCAGACACTTCTCAGGAAGGCGAGCTTTATCTAAGCTACTTGTGAAATGAGGTACATGCACGATAATAGAGATGGAAACTTAGGTCTGAGAAAGTGTTTGTTATCCTCAAAAGATCTTTATGAACTGTTTTGGAGAAATCCTGCCACCCAATTTAAAAGAGCACAAAATAAGCGTCTTGGTGAATCGCTAGCAGGTGAATCGAGTTTTGTGACATTATCCTCCCCCATGCGTTCTGTCCTGTGCTCATTCTTTCCCCAAATGACATTTACAGTAGTAAATAGAGTCAGACCAAATAAGCCCAACATTCAAAGGATGAGTTTTGAGAGTGTTCTCGTACAGCTGTGTTTTGTATGTCCTTTACTCAAGGGACGTAGCTCACATTTTATATAGTTCTGAGAATCAATTTAGAATGATTTTTGCTGAACTATGTATTTAGTTTTTCTTTTTAGTCAAACTTTTTTCCCACTTTTTGTTCCCCCCTAATCTTTCTTGGAAAAGTGATAATGTAATTACTTTCTCAGTAGGTGGATGGCTTTATTTTTTGAAGAAACTCAAAACAGGATACGTAAAATATCTGTGAGAATTAAAACAAAGGACTTCTGCTGATGAATCTGTGCCAAAAGAGAGCAAGTCACTTCAGGAACACATGAGTTTTTCCTGGAGAATTAGCAATCAAAGCAGTCAAATGTAATTTGGACTCAAAGACCAACCTCCCCAGCAGACCTATATCACAACCCCTCTATTTCAGAAAGTGTGGAGCTTCCATGTGGGCAGAAAACACAAAGTCTGCTGGATCTGTTTGGCCAACAATGAGATCTTCTCTTAAGACAGTTTCCAACCCAGTGACTGGAATCAATGGCTATAGCCAAATAAAGACAGACAGAAATATCTGTAAAAAACCAGATATTTTGATTCTACAAGGAGAAAACATCAACATGCTTAAATATAAAATTTTTGAACAAAATTCAGTTAAATATCAAAGAATTGGAAATGTCTATTTTTTCTCATAGTGTAGACAAACTGCGAAATAACACCTTAGCTCTTCTGCGTTGTTTTGGTATCGGGAAAATGCAAGAAAAATGAACATTTTAGTCTACAAAATGTCACTGATAAAGATCAAAGTAAAATCTAGTTTTCTGAATCAAGAAGAGCAGGTGTTATACATAAGAAAAGTCACCTTTAAAGATTACTTGAGAAAAACTGAAAAAGTACTATAATTTATCATTTTAGGTATGGAGATAAATTCCAAGGGACTGTAATTAGGCTGAGTATGTAGCATTAGCTAGTGGTGGGATTCTGCTCGATAGGTGCCTTGCACCTAGCTCAAGCCAGCACATTTAGGGATATATACTAAGGGCTCTTAGAAAAATCATTTGATGGGTCAAATTGGATGTTTATTGAGCAGCTGATTAGTTAAAAACACTGCTTAATTTTGTCATATTAAAATAATCAAATCAATCTTGTCATTTAATTTTAAAAAGGCCACCATTTAATACATCTTTACTATTTGTCAAGCACTGTAAATACCAGGGCAGAAATATCCACGACCCATGGAGCCAACAACACAACTACTGTATTACAGGGTCAGCTAGGTCAGTGGTAGCCAAGGCAGGGTCCTTCAGTCTGTTGGACCCCAAAGTCTGTGTTCTCCCCTAACACAGTACATTTGTGAGCATGAAGCATTGTCTATACAGATGTTCATTGGCACATTTCCTTACAGCACATTAGCATTTACACTCCTGGTTAACCGCAAAGCAATGATTTGGGATTAGAAATCATAAACCCATTTATTAAGATTTCATCAATTTCCAGACACAGAGTTCCTCAATAAATGCCTCGCCCTGGTATTCATCTGGTCTTCACCTGAAGCTTTCAACCAAGGCTCTCTTCTGGTGTCTCTACTGAGGCCTCCTAATGGGGGGAAACTCATTATGCTTTCCCTAGTCTCACCCAGTACCCAGTACTTTCCCACTCAGACTCCAGAGTCCATAAAACTGCCAGAACCTTTTGTTCAGGGCTCCCTCGACAGTGGGAGGATCCCCACATCTGCACTAATCCACCTGACTCTCAACCAGGACACTCTTCCATGGGAAAATAGACGAGTGTGAGTCAGCGCTTTCTCTGGTTTTTGCCTCTTGCTTATTACACCTCTGCAGCAAGTGACTGGGAGCTTAGCTTTTGCACTTTTGGCTTGTTGCTTTAAATGGCCACTGCAACTCCTGACAGCTTCTCTCAGTTTCTCCAGCTCCGCTCAACGGGATGGCTCTTCAGAGTCGTTTCACAAGGGGGCCAGGTTGTATCTTCACATCAGCCGTTTGTTGACTATGATCCACACTCTGGGAAGGTGCATAATCAGAGAGGGGTCATTCCCTGTGGCTGGAGGCAATGCCCAGGGAGGGGCACAGTTGTGAAGCATCAGCTCCCAATATTCATAGCATCTGGGATGGTTCTTTGGTTCTGAGGAAGGATCTTTGTGGAGTACCACGGTGCCAACTCTTGTCCACTTCTTGTACTGCTTGGGATCCTCTTTCTTCTTTTAGTAAGTTTTATTCCAGCTGGGAATAGGGTCTTCAGAATTCCAGTGTGCTTTTTTCCTGACAAAGTTGGGGTTTAAAAGGACATTTAAAAAATGTCCTTCAACATTTCTCCTCAAAGGTGTAACTGATACCCACCATGGCCCTCCTCAACAGCTACTCTGGATTCCCCTCCCCGCTTGGCAAGCACTCTTGCTAGACTGGGCAGTTAGCTGGGGGCCATGATCCAGACTCTCTTCTCTGAGAGATCTGAGAGATCTGAGCCCCTGGTTCGCGGGCACTTGACAGACTGTGGTGACTGTATTCATTCATTGAACATTAAAACTAGGCACAGGAATGCTAAGAGATACACTTGGTGTTTTGGTGAGTGCCAAACACCTTCTCTGTTCCTGTGTCTGGAGGCCATTCTCAGTGAGGGGCACATCTGTGAGCTTTCAGCGGCAGATATTCCCAAGAGCGAGGAGATACATTAATACTCAGATCCCTGAGGCAGGGATCTAAATGAAGTACTACAGTATCTACTGGAAAAGGAAATCAGAATTTCTGGGAATTTTCGTGAATTCCAAAAATCTTAAGTCACTTCATATTTTTAGAATGCTTTTTTTAATATGTTTAAAGAAATAATTAAGGGTTCTACTTCTGACCAAGATGGAGTAACAGGAACTAAAATTACCCTACTGCCTAAAATAACACACTCACCCCCCCACCCCAAATAATTGTATATATCTCATGAGGTTATGTGAGATTAAGTGGGTTAATACAGGTAAAGGACCAACAACCCTGACTGGCCCAGTGTAAGTGTTCTATAAATATTAGCTATTACTCTTCTCATTACCTCATTTAGAATTTCCATTGACCCTAAAAAGTAAGTATTGCTTCTACTTTCCAAATCAGAAAACTGATACTTTAAAGGGTCAAATAACTTCCCTAAGACCACCTAGATTGGACATGGTAGCTAGAGTCAGAATCCAAAACTGGGTTGGTTTGTGCCCAAAGGTCATTTGTATGATTAAATAAGTTATTGTTGTTTGTTTGCTGCTCCTAAATTACCTATGCAGATTGTAAGTCTTTTGAGTTCTTGTCATGTCTCAGACCCAGGATGGTATCTTCAGAGTTAGGCACTCAGTAAATGCTTGCTAACTGGAAGGATGAAGAGCTGATGCCTTCCTTTGCTTCTAGAGACCAGCCTGTTGTACCTTGTCTTACTATTCTCTTGTTGATGTAATTTTGTCTTGTTTGTTGTAATTGCTCCAGGGTTGTACTTTCTACACTGATATCATATACTACACAAATAAAACCATTAATAAAGTTAGATGAGGTGCAAACATTTCTGAAACTTGGTTCTCTCTCCCTGAAGAACTTCAAGCATATAACATAATTAAGTTGATCTGCTTTTTCCTTCCTATAAATGTGTGTCTTTACTCCTTTTTTATTTTTAATTCAGTGACTATCATTAGAAGGTCTACTTGTTTTTTGAGTATGTTATTTGTAGTAATTTAGATAAGTAAGGCAGTTGAAAAAAATTCAGTCAAGTAGGTACTAATTCCCATCTGATTTCCCAAACCACTAAAAGAACAGGTGAAAACATTGGGTGTGGAATATGCCACTTGGAGATTCTATTAACAACACGTGAAATATGAAATATTTTAGCAAGATTATGGCACAATGTGCCATTAAATATGTGAATAAGCTGACATAGTACCACAACTTTGGTGGTAGAAAGAAAATTTGGTCTGTGTCACTCATTAATGTCACTATACAGTTTTCACTAATAAATTCATTAGGGGTTAATGGGAGTCTCATGTGAATAATCAAGACCAGGATTTTCTTTCCTGGTAGGTTCACTGATCCATCTTAATGTTTAAGCAGCAATCAGATTTCCTGGAAAAACACGGTCCAAAGGAAAAAAAATGGTCTGGTTGAGTGAAATGTAGTGGACACCTGTGAGTTTTGCCTATCCGGCCCCCCCCTTAAAATCCCCTCCCCTATTCTTTGTTATGCAGTTGGAGTAGAGGTGTGCCCATGTGTGGGCTTGTGACTTAGAGGAGGTTCAGATGAAGCACAGTGAAGCAGTTGAAACCAACTGGGTTTTTGTTGGCCTGTTAAAAATAAACAATCTCTCCTTCTGCTGGGGTGGATGAATGGATAGGCTATAAGGTGGTTGTTTCTAGCAGTCATTGTACCATCATAAGGCAGCTGTCTTCCAGGGAATATGGACTCCACATGGAAGGGAAGCATGAATCAAGAAGGAGAAGGAAAGCAGGCAGGGAGGCACATCCAATGACATCGTGTACCCCTAGAATACAGCTGTACTTCAAGTTCACTCTAGCATTTTCCAGTTGTACGAACCAATATATTTTCTTTTTACCTTAAGCCAGTTTGAATTGAATTCTTCATCACATACAATTGAAAGAGTAGCTATTGCCTTATAAAAATATCAGTTTCCATTAAGTTCTGAAGTATTTGACTCTTGGATGGTAACAAATACATTTTCCAAGTACTTGAAGTTATTTTCTTCACAGCTCCGATGGCCAGTTGGAAAGTGATATATTCAATGATTCTACCAGGCTGACTTGTATTTCAACACTATCAATAAACTACTCAGTGTTTTGGAGTTACTGGTCACAGTTTGTGTGCTCTTGTTTATTTTTATTTTTGTTACTATAATTAAGATATGCCCAGTTAGACTATTAAACCTAATATGATAATTAAGTAAAAATGACAGTAAATAATAATCCAAAAATTTTAATAGGAAATCACAAAGAGAAAAGAAAATGGAATTCTGGTACTGTTATTACACAATGCACTGTAAACTTTCCAAAAGCAACCAAAGCCAAAAGAAAATTAGATGAGTTTTGATAATTTCCATTGTCTGTTAAAAGGAAGCTTGTCAGTTATTCAGAATTGAAAAGCTTAACAAATCTTTAGAGAAATTGTTTTCTATACCTGAAACTAATATAAAACTGTATATTAACTATACTGGAATTAAAATCAAAAAGAAAAGCTGCAACATCTTTATTTGCAAGATATTTATATTGAAATCAGGTGATTGATATAAAATAAATATTGCCATCCACTTTAAAAAGTTGGTTTTTTTCCCCCCCTCGGAACTAAGAGCCATGAGGTTTTTTTTTATTTATTTAGCAGCCTGGATTTTTGTTAAGGAAGTTTCATTTTGTTTGTTCTGTTTTTGTTTTCTTCCCATTCATCATGTGGCTTGGTAGCGACTTGAGTAAAATGCGTGATAACATTTTCATGGCTTGCCTAATGTCTAATGATTAGAAAAGAAGAGATAGAAACCAGCTGGTTTAACCCTCCACCAGGCCAAGACTGCAGTGAAGTATCTTATCAGACAATTGAAACCACGTGCTCCAGCTCTGACCTCCTGCTCAAAAGGTCGAGGAGGTAATGTGCAAATTCGGGACGCTTCTGAAAGTCTTTTAAAAGGACTTCTGGGTGGTAAAAGCTTGGCTGAAATGACTTCTTCATGTTCCCTGGAAACTCAAACCGAGTATTTTTGTGGAGTCTGGGCAAAAGTGGTTGAATTTGACCTTGTTACTTCAAAGCCTCTGCTGCAGTCTTAAAGATAAAGGAAAACATCACCGCCTGGAAACAAACGGACCGCTGGCTCCAAGCAATCATTTGAAGGTACTTAAACAGTCAAAAGCCATTAATATTATCACCAAGTTGTACCCTTCTTGGGAACCCTGAAACTACGACACGGTTTCCTTTATCAGTATCTATGTTTGGTCCCATCTCCTCTCCTTTTTTCAGTCACAAGCTTCTTTAAGTGTTTCATCAAACACTTTATGGGGACTGGGTCCCTTTCTCATTCTTCCAAAAAACTGTATTCTCTTTTCAAAAATTCAGAAAAAGCAAAATTAAAACCCTGAGCTCAATCCACGGTGTTTAGTAAGAACTTACTGTGCATCTAAGCACAGTTCTCGAACAGGCAGCTTTCAAATTTAAAACAGTTAAGAAGCTCAGGGGAACGATGTCACTGGGGGACTCAGTGAAAATGAAGAAGTTGTTTCATCTTTACAATGATTGGTTCTTAAAATGGAAGCTTGTGGGGCCTCTGGGTGACTCAGTCACTTAAGAGCCTGACTTTGATTTGAGCTTGGGTCACAGTCTCAGGGTCCTGAGATCGAGCCCGGCACTGGGCTCTGTGCACTCCTTCCTCCTTTGCCCCTCCCCCCTACACACTCTCCCTCTCTCTCAAATAAAATCTTAAAATAAAATGGGAGCTTGAAGACAGCAGGGGATTGGTTAAAAGGATTACCATTTTATCAATTTTAAGAAGATGATTTAGGTTTCTTTTATGATTTATCAGTCACTTATAAGAAATAACCTAAGTTAAGTTTTGCTTATGTTCATGAAATAAGCTAGATTTAGTTTTGCTTACATGGCTCAAATGGTTTTGTCTGCTCAGTGAATTTTCAAGTCTGGTCTCCTTTTTGTGTCTAACATCTGTGTGAGATCCCAACTTACTCAGTTTTTTCCCTCTGCTTTTTAAGACCTTGACTATTTCATCTGCCTCATTGATAATTTATACATATACACCCTCAAGGCCTGAAAAGCAGCTTAAATTACATCCAGTTACATTTTTCTCAAAACAAACATTAAGATTTTGCTTAGAAATGCCTGCGTTTTCAGTTGCATGAAGTATTGTCCTCCACAGGACATTTACTGTGAATGATTTCTAGAAACAAAAATGGGAAACTATGGGAGAAGAATGTCAAGTTACCTTCCACAGATGACAGAAACAATGATATGAAAAATGTTAATAGCAGAGATCCCCTTTGTTTATCTTTTTGCACTTGGATCTGCATTTTTTAATGAAAATTTCACTTATTTCTATTGCTGAATGCTTGCTTTTCCCAAGTTTCAGAACCTCATAAGGTTTACAATTTGACTATGTAGAGATGATGATAATTACAAGATGTGTATTACAGAAGAGCATCCTGATAGCCTCTCTTATGTCAAAGACCATAGATCTGGAGTATGCGTAACACTGTCTATGACCAGCATGTATCAGACAAACACCAAGACTTCTCAGAATGTCTCTGCATAAGGAGTTTAGGAGACACAGTTTTGAGTTGCAGTTATGAGACCTGCAGTTTTGGAAAGTACCCTGATAGGACCTCTGAGTCTAAGTATAACCCCAGACGCTGCCCCTGGATTATTTGCTTTGGTTTCCTAGTTCTGGATGCTAGGTTCTGGTGTAGTCTTATGTTTTTTCCTCTTAATGTTCTGGGTTCTTGTCATTGGTGTCTCTCCTCCCTTCCACATGCTTTTAATGAGCAGTGACTTGGTATCCACTCCTCCTCTGGGCTTTGTGGGCACTAAGACACTGTCCTGATCCCCATGTGGGGACTCAGGCCCGCTGGCCCTGGTGGAGAGTGTGACTCCTTGAGTTTTTACATGTTGTGCAGGCTCACGATGCTCCCTATTGCTGTTCTTTCCAGGACTGAAAACATAGCTACGTTGAAGTCGACTCCGCTCTTCCATTTTCCGCTGCTCTGTTTTCCTTCCTTTGCCAGTTCATTGCTGGTTCTTTCCTCTATCCATTCTTGGGGTTGTTTTTTCTCTTTCCTCCACCTTGCATGGACATTTTGTTTTTTCTCTTGGGTCTTCCTCCTCTGAGCACCATGGAAGGAGCTATGAATCATCCCCTCAGGTCATTGTGTTTTGGGGAGAAAGACTGGTTATTGGACATTAGCAGAGATGCCAAAGATGCAGAGTCACTTACGAACCAACAGTGAATCTGGGCAGAGAGTTGCAAAAGAGGGTCCTATGAAAAGGTCATGGGAGCCATAGTGCAGGGATTGAGCACGAAGACTCTGGGTCCTCAGAGCTTAGGTTCAAATCCTAGCTCTACCTCTTATAGATGTTTGATCCCGATTTAACCTCCTTGTGCCACAGTACCCCATCAAATGGAGATGATGTTAGTGCTACCCCCATGCTTGTGATGAAGGCAGTGTGTTCATATACAATAAGCACTTAGCACAAACTGTTCCTGACCCGTAGAAAGTGCTAATACTTCTACGATGGTCCTTACCATTGGGCCTGCTCCCTGCCCGCCTGCACTGTAAGCTCTTTTATAGCCCTTCCCGGGGACTACCGGAATGCTGAGGCCTCGTGAGAGCAGGGGAATGAGAATGAACAGTCCATGGCTGTTCCACCCATGCTCACCATGGGTGGTTGGCTCAGCTGTGTGATTTGGACCAGAACTAACCTGTCTTAAAACTAAGTGAACCTTGTCCAGTGTGACACTGCCTCTCCCGAGCCCACTGCATGCAGGAAATCCTGCCTGGTGACCAAGACTTCTGGAGAAATGGTGCTCTTTGGTTCCAAATCCCAGATATGAGCAAGTACTGCACCACAAGGGGTTAGATAAAAAATGCGTGTCAATCACACCACGGACTATGCTCTGGTAGGTACCTCACATAAACCACAACCCATCCATGCCTTTTATACCACCGGATTAAGTTCTATAAACTCATCCTTACAACTTCTCCATAAGCGAGCTGAATTGAATTTACTAAGGACCTGCCTGTTGCAACTCACCCTTGATTACATGCAACAAAGATAGTTAAAAAGGTCAACTTAGGGGCACCTATATGGCTCAGTTGGTTAAGTGTCTGCCTTTGGCTCAGGTCATGATCCCAGGCTCCTGGGATCGAGCCCCACATTGGGCTCCCTGCCCAGGGGAGAGCCTGCTTCTCCCTGCCACTCTACCTACTTGTATATATTACCAGTTAAAATATCTTCAGAAAGGATGGAACTACATTGTTTGGGAACTTGGTGAAAGGGAGTCTTTTCACTATTCAAGTTAGGCCGGGTTGCATTGAACAGAAAAATAAAAATAACAACGGCTTATAAATGAAAGAAGTGCAGGGTAGGTACTGCAGAGCTGAGGCTACAGTCCCATGAGGTTAGAGCCATCCAGACCCTTTCAGTCTCTCTATTCCACCCGTTAGGTTGTGACCCATTTTCATGGTCCTGCCATCAGGCCCCCTTGCGGGAAGTAGGAGGAAGGAAGGGTAGAGAAGTCCTTCCCTTTACAGAAGACCTCTCAGATTCCTACCCACCACTTCTGCCACAGATCACTTATTGGGTCTTAAGTGTGTGACCACACCTTTTTTCCAAGGAGTTTCTGGGAAAACTCCTTGTTTGGGGCTGAAGTAAAGAAGAAAGCAAGAATTGGGAGGCTACTACTATCAGTCCTTCTATGCTTTTGAATTATAGAATAAAAACACCCATTTAAAATCTAAGGAGAAATTACATTTAAAATGTTAAAAAAAAAAACAAAAACAACAAACCAGCCTACAAATTTGTGCATGGGTAATGCCAACCTCCTTTGGGGGCTTATCTCTGACCCCACTCTCGAGCTGATCCGCTGAGGAGTTGGCCCTTTTCCTATGTCCCATTGCCTAAGGGTCAGGAAGTACCTATCAAATGCTTGCAAAATTTCCCTGAAGTCCTATTTTTTCATCTCTTAAGTCACTTGCAGAATTCAGTCCATGAGGTAAATTTAGAACTATTGGTCTTCGAGTATTATTTTAAAATATTGTCTTGATTTTATTGATGAGAGCAAAAATTTTTGCCACAGGACTAACTATGCCTACATTGTTACCTGACTTAAAGTTAGTTTGTGTGTTCCAAAATAGAAAACCACAAAGTTTTAGCTTCAAGCTCTTTTAACATGTTTAGAGATGAGGCGTACTTAGGAGAAAATATAGTTAGCTTGAGCGTGGCATCCCAAATGCTAGAGAAGAGTAATTCATATGATTTAACATGTAGTTATTAATGTATAAATGTACATTCTATGTAGAGGTTCATTTAATATTTTTTATAATCAACTTAAGAAACATTTATTTGTTTTTAAACGTTTTATTTATTTGACAGAGATAGAAAGATCACAAGTAGGCAGAGAGAGCAGGAAGCAGGCTCCCCGCTGAGCAGAGAGCCCAATGTAGGGCTCGATCCCAGGACCCTGAGATCATGACCTGAGCCAAAGGCAGACGCTTAACCCACTGAGCCACCCAGGCACCCCATAAACACTTATTTAATATTTTACAAACAATTTTGTAACTGAAACCAAGCCCTTTTGCCATCCTTCAGGAGTTGCAGCCATTAAAACAGAGTAAATTAATTTTTTAAAATGTCCTAGTCAGCACATTTTTCTTTGTCTTGACAACATCAGTTGTGAATAATAAATGCGAGTAACCACTCCATCGAGTAATAACGATGATGATGATCAGGGACTATTTGCTTCATTAAGTGTAATCATCTACCCACAGATATTTAGGCCTGGTATTCACTGTTTGTATTTCCTAACCATTCACAAAGTAGGGCTGTTGAGCAGAGTTTGTACTTAACATTGTGGCTTCTCCCAGCTACTGGCAATCTATGAGCAGTTTGTTGATTCTTTAGATTTGGACAGATGAGTTCTGTTGGAGGAATCCCTTAATATCTGCCTCTCCGATCTCCATGTGAGAGAGGTTTCCCCTGCACCCCACTCCTCTAGGAGGAGCCAATATTCACAAGGGAAGCTTGATTGTGAGACCCTTATAAATCTAAGAGGGTTATTTGGCCTCAGAACCAGAAAGCAGACCCTCGGCCCCAGACCTCAAACTTCTGCACACTTGAGGCAGGGGCCACTTCTTACCTGCCCTCTCTTGCTGCCCATTTTGCCCAGTGGCCTGGGCCTGTGGTACAGGTGTCTGTGCACATGTACAGAAGTGGCTCTGAGGACCCAGCTGCCACCAGCCAGCTGACAGATATATACAAATTATTCCCTCTTTCTATAGCAAAAGCATGATCCAAAGACCTGAATAAAGCTTACATTTTGAGGTTGGTATGTACTGAGGCAAATCCATAGGGAACTTCACAACCTTCCCCCTTCTCTCAAAATTTTACCCCTTTTAGTATCTGGCAATATTATTCAGAAACCTGGGGAGTCACCTTTGCCCCATCCCTTTCCCCCACTTGCTCTGCATGCAGTCCCTCAGCAGGTCCTGTCTGCTGCTGCCCTCGCATGTGTCTGAAGCACACCCACTTCCTTCCTCTCCATGCCTCCAGAGTCTCCCAGCAGATCACCACCCAGCCTCCTAACCTGCTCCAGCTGGTGCTCCCGCCAGCCCACCATCATATAGTGCTGACAGCAATCTTGAAACCCGTAGATCCCCTGGCCAAAAGTCTCCAATGGCTTCCAGTTAAATGGAGAATCGAATCCAAGCCCCTTTCCATGTCCCGCAGGTTTTGCATGGTCCAGGGCCCCTGGTCAACTTTTCTAATCTCCTCTCATCAGGTTCTCCCCCTGGATGAGTAAGCTCTGATTCCTTGTACTTTCTGTCCATTCCCACAATATGCTCCACTCAGTCCTGCTCAGGGACACTGTGCCTGATCCTCCCCTCCCCTCTTCACAGGGTGGGTACCCTTCTTAACTTTGAGGATGTGGCTTAAATGCCTGAATACAAATGTCTTAGTGGTTTAAATGGCTCAAGTAAGAAGGCTTAAAGAAGGGTTCTTGGACCATCTTATCTTTACTCCCTTCACTAAGTTCCCCCATTTTATATTCTCAACAAATCCTGTTTATTTTCTTCCTAATGCTATTAAGAACCCATGATTATTGGGTTTTTAAAAAGATTTGTATGAGTAAAGTAAAAAGAGAGTATGTGTGTGTGTGAACTGGGTGGGAGGGAGAGGGAGAAGCAGACTCCTTGCTGAGCAGGGAGCCCAGAGGGGGCTCAGGACTCTACCCCAAGACCCTGAGATCATGACCTGAGCCAAAATCAAGAGTCACTTGCTTAACTGATGGAGCCACCCAGGCACCCCATGATTATTGTTATCCTGGTCATTATTATTTTACTGTCTAATCCCAGGCAAAGCAAGGGTTTTGTTTCATTCACTGCTCTATCCCTGAAAGATAATGCTTCTCCAGGCACGTGGCAGCAATCTGATAAATATTTGCCATGGGAATAACTGAGTAAGACTGCTGCTGATCTTCTTGTGCAAAAAAGCATTCTGAGGCACTAGATTCAATATTATTCCATTATCTCCCAGACAACTTGGCCAAAAACTTTTATTTGCCACTGAAGCATTTTGCACAGTACTAGGGACGGCCCAAAAAAAGCAGTAGCAAAATCCAGAATATATGAAAGTCGCTAGCAAGAATACCACCATCTCATGGACCAATATTTTAAAAACAAGCAAGTCACATGTCTTTTGAGGTCACTTTTGTAGTCACACTTAGGGACCATCGTGCCACCCAACAAAAGTGTCAGGCTTGCCTGGGGCCTTTGAACTTGTTCACTCTGCTCAGGGCGTTCTTCCCCCAGATAACCATGTCTGTTCTTTCTCCTATTGTCAGGTAGTGCTCAGGTATCATGTTTTCAGTGAGGCCTTCTCTGTCACATTTAAATTACAGTCCCTCTCTGCAGGCACAGGAGCATATACACCCCCAACCCCACTTCCACACCCTGCTTTCCATGATGCTTGTTACAGTCTGATATGCTATCTATACTCGTTCCTTCCTTCCTTCCTTCCTGCCTTCTTTCCTTCCGTGACATCTCAAGAATGTTTGTTGGTTCACTGTTGAATCCTCAACCCCATAACGTGATGCCCTGCACCCTGTTGGTCGTCAATAAATATAAATAACTAGGAGATGGCATACTGCAGGAATGAAAAATTTGTTCATTTTCCTAGTCTTTGGTTCTATGTTCACATCATCTACAATGTGTCAATGTAAACAATCCAACCAGTTAAAATTTACTTTATTCACAGACTAGCATAAGGCTGTTCAGGTTGTGTACTGCTCAATTCCAATGAGACACATTCACAGAGACTTACCTCCTGGAGCTGGACAAAACTTGCAGAGCCCCACAGGAGTGAATGCCTGTTGTTGTTTGAGAGAGGAAAAAAGAATAAAAGAAGTTGCAGGGAGGTGGGGGTTGCCTGGGTGGTTCAATCATTTAAGCATCCAACTCTTGATTTTGGTTAAACTTATGGTCTCACTGTCATGAGATTGAGCCCCTCGTCAGGCTCCGTGCTCAGCAGGAAGTCTGTGTCTCACCTTTCTCTCTCTGCCCCCCTCCCCTTCCCCGCTTTTGCATATGCGTGCTCTTGCTCTCTCTCTATAATAAATAAATATCCTTTTTGAAAAAAAAGGATAAAAGAAGTAGAAAGAGAAGCTGAAGAGGAGAACAAGAGAGGAGAGTGTGTAGTAGAAGAGAAAGAGAAGAAAGAGCTAGAAAGGCCGACAGAGGAACGAGAACCTGACCCCATACTCCATTCCTCTCTAGCTCTCCCAGCCCTTACATTGAGGACCTCCTTTCTCCTCACTGCAGAATTTGTATAAAACTTGAAAGTCAGCCAGCCACTTAGGCCACCTGTAGCTTCACCTGTACTAATATCTAATAAAGACAACAGGTACATAGTGTCCAATTTAATTTTAAAAAGAATGCCTCTCTCCTATAGCCAAGATTCAATTCATCTATGGAATGCCCATCCTTGATGTGTTAGGGTGACTGAGCCTGGGGCTGTATGAAGAAGAGATGGAGAATGGCTGTAGAAGCAGGAGGACTGTCCAAGAGATTGCAGGTGTGGTCACAGCGGGGGTTTGCAGTGATTGGCGCATGGAATATGATCTGTGGCAGTGGGCATGAAATATAAAACCAAGAGGGGCGCCTGGGTGGCTCAGTGGGTTAAAGCCTCTGCCTTCAGCTCGGGTCATGATCTCAGGGTCCTGGGATCGAGCCCCACATCGGGCTCTCTGCTCAGTGGAGAGCCTGCTTCCTCCTCTCTCTGCCTGCCTCTCTGCCTACATGTAATCTCTGTCAGATAAATAAATAAAATCTTAAAAAAAAAGAAATATAAAACCAAGAGATGGGAATGAAGAGATAGCAGGATTTTATAACGACAGCATGTAATGATAGAAGGAATAACACAGGATCCCAAGGTTAGAAACCTGAACAGTGCTGGCTCTACTGTTACTAAAACTAATATTTGAATATGAGATTCTGTATGGATCAATTGGGTAGAAGATGGAAAATTTGTTTTTAAATATGTTTAGAGGAAATTAATCTTTTTGGAATTATAAGCAAGTACTATTAAATGGAAAGATTTATTAATAAAAACAACATACTATAGAGGAATCAACATAATAAACTTCATTTTTATCTTAATTATGTAAGAAAAAGCTGATTTTGACTATCAATTTCCAATTCCCCTTTCCTAATGAGGTTATACAGGCAAAATAGCAAAATACAGAAATTTGAACATAATTAGGAAAGGAAATTTTTAAACTAAACCTCACTAGTTTCCAGAGATGTTTGAAGAAGGAAAAGAAAGAAATTGCACATATTTTTTTTGGCTTGTAGCCCAAAGAACTGTACTCCAAGCTTCATAAGAAATTGAAGTAGGGAAAAATCTGGCAAATGCAAAAATAAGACAGGGATTGGGAAATTTTCTGGTAGAGGTATAGCTTGGTTGGAAATAAAAAGCTAAGAAAAAAAGTTGCATTTTATAAGAACTATAGTAGTAATGAAATCTTTAAGCCTCATTTATAAGAAACAAGTTAAAAAATGTAAAGGCTTGACTGATGCGGAAACAGAAAACTATATACCCTTCTCACTTTCTGCTACTAAATCTTAAACCAGCTTCTCCACTTACGTATTACCATGTAACACTGGACAATAAGAATATCAACCTCAAAGGTTGTCCTGAAAATTCAGTGTAATAATCCACACAAAGGCACAATACCTGCCATTTAGTAAGTTATTCGATAAATCATTACTATTCCAACTCTTCAGTGATTTTAAAATGAGATGTCATTTTTGCTAAAAAACTAAATACTGATTTTTCCCAGTTTGTCCCTTGTTCATTTCAGTCCTGGGAAAATGTCCATCCAGCTTTATAGAAGAGGGCAGGATAAAATATCTGGCTTCCACCAATCCTTACTTGATCTTGGGCATTTATCAAGAACGTTTATGCTCTTCTGGGTAGAATCAATTACTATTCTTCTCTCAGTTTCTGAAGCAATGACCAAATAATGGAAATATTTCAATCCATAACACCTATGGTACTGTCTTTCTCTTTATGCCTTTTCCTTCTGCACTGTACTGTGGGGACTACTCATGGAGGAAGGCAGAAACCACCAACCCCCACCTCCATCTCCCTTTCTCCCACCCCATCCACCCATCCCCCTAACTTTTTATCATATATATTTCTGGAAGCTTCAGTCTTCCAATGTATATGGAAGTATTTAGAGTTGAGGTAGTCAAGGATAATAGTAATAAGAGTCAGGAGTGCTGTGTGCCAGGCTATGTTCTAAGCATTTTATATACCTCTTGAAAAACCTCATTTTATCCTCCTACCATCCTTGTACAGTAGGTTATAATATTACCTTCATTTTATAGAGGAAGAAACTGAAGCATAGATAAACTCCTTGTAGCAAGTAATGAGTAATGGAGCTATAACTTGAACCAGGAATCTGATTCTAAAGGCCACCCCATCACATTAGCCTATCCCTCTAAAGAGTATTTCAGCACCAACTGGCAGAAAAATGGCAGGCAGTTGCATTGTACATTCTTTGGGTATGGGCTGCAGACTCTGCTTGGGTCAGGGTGGTATCTCCCCCATTCTTTTAGAAGCACAGGCAAGTCACCAGTTACTTTTCTCAGTTGAAAGTTCTCTGTCTTACTATCAGAGAAAATATCCCCTATGTCTCCTCCACACATTTTTGGACTGTATCTGGAAATTTTCTCTAGAAAATTGGATGAGGACCTCTTCTTTGGTCCCTGGTTGCTTCCATTTTCAACATTGTTTCTTCTGTTACACGATGTACTCTCAAACATTAGTTACGTTCCCAATTCTGCCATTAGGTGCTGCCCACTGCTAAAGGCACAGCACAGAGGCTCGCCTCATAGTTCCAAGGGTAGAATGGGGGCTGCCATTCATAGTTGAGCAGTTGGGTACCATGACCAAGGAGGCACCATACTCATTGCTGATGTCATAAATATATATATTTATTACAACAGTTTTTCAGCAGATGGCAGTGAAGACTTTTAACAAAATTTGTATAAAATCAATTTTTTTTTTTTTTCTGACAGAAGGAGATAGTGTCTTGAGGAAAGAGTCCCGTCCCCATTCCTCAATTTTTTAAGAAAATGTTACAGGGATGACTGATGGTACCAGCCAATGTGGGCAGTGTTCAGTTTCTCAGACAGGCTTCTTCTGAATCCCAGCTATCTTTAAAACACCCCATAGCTCTGGCCCCTTCCCATTTACCCTGTTTAGACTAAAAACACTAAGTTTCTCTCCATAGTCTTCAAAGACAGAAGGTTACATTCCAAGAAACTCTATTTCCACCTAGCCCTAGAAATACAACTATCCCTTTGACACAAAAGGGATACAACTATCTATCTACAACTATCCCTTTGATATTACCCCTTCTTCCTAAAAAGGGGTAGGGTTAATGGGTAGAAGAAATACTGCAATTTTTCATTTTTCTTAAGTGAGTATCTAAATAAGAAAAAAAAAAATAAAGGGACCTAGTTAATCCCCTCCCTTAAGGGAATCTCCCTACTGGACTAATATCTACAGTTCTTCTTTCCTTGGTTATTAAAGGAAGATGAGTCCAAGAAAAATTCCCTTAGATTGGTGGGAGGGTGAAATAGATGAGAATGCACATAGGATAGAACATTCAATGTTTCAGAGTCTGCAAATACTTAAAAGTGAAAAATATCTGAGGGATAATGGAGAGTGGGTTGGGTACAGGAGATAAGTTAGAGGTTTCGAGTGATGAGTATTAGAAATTTGATTTTTGGAAAGGTTTGCTGTGTTTCATGCTCTGCAACCCTCTCCTCAATTTCCTTAAAGAATCTCAGGAAGGTATAATGCAGAAGGCATTGGGAGATGGAGAGAAGTGAGTTGGGGGAAATCGGAGGGGGAGACAAACCATGAGAGACTGTGGACTCTGAGAAACAAAGTGAGGGTTTTGGAGAGGAAGGGGGTGGGGGGTTGGGTGAGACTGGTGTTGAGTATTAAGGAGGGCACATATTGAATGGAGCACTGGGTGTGGTGCATAAACAATGAATTTTGGAACACTGAAAAATTTAAATTTTTGAAAAAAGAATCTTAGGAAGAAAAAAACAACATAATCACTTTGAAAGGCATTTGAGAATTAGATTTCTTTCTTTTTAACATCATTTGGTTTTACTGGTGATTCACATCAATGTGTGCCCAAATGGATGTCAGTTTGGTAAATGACAAACTCCCCACTCTGTGAGGCTGCCTTGAACCACAAGTTTATAGGACCTCTGCCTGCGTTCTACTGCATGGTTATCCTTTCATGACAAACATTACATTCAGAGGGAGTAACAAAATAGTCACAGGACAGCAAAACAAGATGAAAAAGCATGATCTGTTTTCACCAATGCCAAACAACTGAAAATAAAAAAGCATAACCTGGACATTCAGCTGAGAATAGCCTAGGAAATGAATAAATGGGTGAGCAGAATTAGAGTTTTCATTTTAGTTCTATGTGTATGTGTATATACATATGTATATACATATGTATATACACATACCGAGAAGAATTCCTGCATTATATGATAGTTCTATTTTTAATTTTAATTTTTTTTTTTTAGAAATCTCCAAACTCCTTTCCTTAGAGGCTGTGCCAATTTACATTCCCATCAACTGTGTCCAGAGTTTTTTGTTTTGTTTTGTTTTCTCCTCCATCTTTTCACCAACACTTACTAGTTCTTGTTTTCTTGATAATAGTTCTAACAGGTGTGAGGTGATAAATCATTGTGGCTTCAATTTGCATTTCTCTGATGATGAGTGATGTTGAGCATCTTGTCACATGCCTGTTGGCCATCAGTTTGTCTTATTTGGAAAAATACCTACTTACATCTGATCATTTTTTAAACAGATTTTTTTATTTGTTGCTATTGAGTTGTATGAATTCCTTATATATTTTGGATATTAATCCCTTATCAGATATATGATTTGCAAATATTTCCTCCCATTCAGTAGGCTGCCCTTTTTTTTTTTTTTTTTACTTCTAGTGTAGTTAGTATACAGTGTTACATCAGTTTCAGGTGTACAATATAGTGATTCAACACTTCCATACATCACCCAGTGTTCAACACCACAAGTGAACTCCTTAATGCCCTTCACCTATTCCATCCATTCCTCTACCTCCTCCCCTCTGGTAACCATCACTTTGTTCTCTATAGTTAAGAGTCTGTTTTTTAGGTTTGTCTGGTTTTTTCCACTTTGTTCCGTTGTTTTGTTTCTTAAATTCCACATATGAGTGAAACCCTACAGTCTTTGTCTTTCTCTGTCTGGCTTATTTCACTTAGCATTATGCTATAGATTCACCCATGTCATTGCACATGGCAAGATTTCATTCTTTTTTATGGCTGTGTAATATTCCATTGTGTGTATATACCACATCTTCTTTATCCATTCACCTCTGGATGGACATTTGCATTGCTGCCCTTATCTGACTTTCATAAATAGTGCTGAGGGCATGTATCCCTTCAAATTAGCATTTTAATATTCTTTGGATAAATACATAGAGGTTCATATGGTAGTTTTATTTTTTAGTTTAAGAAACCTCCCCTCTCTTTCACAATAGCTACAACAGTTCCACTTTCACTAACAGTGCATGAGCCTTCCTTTTTCTCCACATCCTTGCCAACACTTATTTCTTGAGTTTTTTATTTTATTCATTCTGATACATGTGAGGTGATGTATCACTGTGGTTTGGATTTGTATTTTCCTGATGATGAGAGATGTTGAGCATCTTTTCATGTGTCTGTTAACCATTAGTATGTCTTTGGAAAAATATCTTACCATGTCTTCTGACCATTTTAAATTGGATTAGTGTGTGTGTGTGTGTGTGTGTGTGTGTGTGTGTTGAGTTGTGTAAGTTCTTTATATATTTTGGATACTACCCTTTTATTAGGTATATCATTTGGCAAATACCTTCTCCCATTCAGTAGGTTGTCTTTCAGTTTTGTTGATTGTTTTCTTTGCTGTGCAGAAGCTTTTCATTTTGATGTAGTCCCAACAGTTTATTTTTGCTTCTGTTTCTCTTATCTCAAGAGATGTCTCTAAAAAGATGTTGCTAAGGCCAATGTGAGAGATATTACTGCCTCTGTTCTCTTTTAGGATTTTTATGATTTCAAGTCTAATATTTAGGTCCTTAATCCATTTTGAGTTTATTTTTGTGTATGGTGTAAGAGAGTGGTCCAGTTTCTTTCGCATGTTGCTGCCCAGCTTACCCAGCAGCATTTATCCCATTTCATATTCTTGCCTCCTTTGTAGAGATTAATTGAGCATCCACTTGTGGGCTCATTTTTTATTTCATTTTATTTTCTGTTCCATTGATCTAAGTGTTTATTTTCGTGCCAGTACCATAGTGCTTTGATCACCACAGCTTTGTAATATAACTTGATATCTGGAATTACAAAACCTCCAGTTTTGTTTCTCTTTTTCAAGATTGCTTTGGCTGTTAGAGGTCTCTTGAAGTTCCATATGCATTTTAGGATTGCTTGTTCTAGTTCTGTGAAAAATGCTTTTATTATTTCACTGGGGATTGCATTAACTCTGGGTAGTATGGACATTTTGACAATATTTGTTCTTCCCATCATAAGCATGGAATGTCTTTCCATTTGTTTGTGTCATCTTCCATTTCTTTCATCAGTATTTTACAGTTTTCAGAGTACAGGTCTTTCACCTCCTTGGTTAAGTTTATTCCTTAGTAATTTATTATTTTTGGTGTAGTTGTGAATAGGATTGTTCTCATAATTTTTCCTTCTGCTGTTTCATTATTATTGAATAGAAATGCAACTAACTTCTGTAGAATTATTTTTGTATCCTACAACTTTACTGAATTCATTTATTTTAGTTCTAGCAGTTTTTTTGGTGGAAGCTTTCAGGTTTTCTATTTGTGGTATTATGTCATCTGCAAATAGTGAAAATTTTATTCACGGTGGTGACAGTGGACATTATTGAATTATTCCTGACATTAGAGGAAAAACTCACATTTTCCCCCTCCATTGTATATGATTTTAGCTGTGAGTTGTTCATGTAAGATCTTTATTATGTTGATATATGTTCCCTGTAAACCTTCTTAGTTGAGGGTTTTTACCATGAATGAATGCTGTACTTTGTCAAAAGCTTTTTCGGCATCTATTGAAATGATCTTACGGTTTTTACCTTGTCTTTTATTGATATGATATACCACTTGATTGACTTGCAAATATTGAATCATCCTTGTGTGCCAGGAATAAATTCCACTTGATTGTGGTGAATGATTTATTTAATGTTTTGTTGGATTTAGTTTGCTATATTTTGCTGAAGATTTTTACATCTAAGTTTATCAGAGATATTTGTTTGGAGTTCCTTTATTGATGATGTCTTTATCTGGTTTTGGTATGAGCATAATGCTGGTCTCATAGAATGAATGTGGAAGTTTATCTTTCCCCTATTTTTTGGAAAAGTTTTAAAAGTAAGTATTAACTTCTTTAAGTATTTGGTAGAATATGCCTGTGAAATCATCTGTTCCTGGACTTCTGTTTGTTGGGAGTTTTTTGATTACTGGTTGAATTTCATTACTAGTAATTGGTGTGTTCAAATTTTCTATTTCTTCCTACTTTAGTTTTGGCATGTTATGTGTTTCTAGAAATTTATCCATTTCTTCTGAGTTGTCCAATCTATTGGCAAATAACCTTTTTATAATAATCTATTATCCTTTGTATTTCTGGGGTTTTGGTTATTTCTCCTTTTTCATTTCTGATTTTGTTTGAGTCCTCTCTCTCTCTCTCTCTATTTATTTTTTCTTGATGAGTCTGGCTAGAGGTCTATCAATTTTGTTTATCTTTTCAAAGAACCAGCTCCTGGCTTTATTGATCTGTTATATTGTTTTTCTATTTCATTTATTTCTGCTCTAATCTTTATTATATCCTTCCTTTTACTGGTTTTGGTTTTTTATTCTGAGGTTTATTTATTTGCCAGAGAGAGAGAGAATGAACACACAAGCAGGGGGAGGGGCAGGCAGAGGGAGAAGCAGGCTCCCCACTGAGCAAGGAGCCCAATGTGGGACTCAATCCCAGGACCCTGGGATCATGACCTGAGCCAAAGGTAGGTGCTTAACCAACTGAGCCACCTAGGCATTCCTAGTTTGGTTTTTTTTTTTTTTTTTCCCTTGCTTCTTTAGGGGTAAGGTTCGGTTGTTTATTTGGGATTTTTCTTGCTTCTTAAGGTAGGTCTAGAGTGCTATTAACTTCCATCTTAGAACAGCTTTTGCTATATTCCTAAGATTTTGGACCACTGTATTTTCATTTTTATTTGTCTCCATTTTGATTTATTCTTTGATTTCTTGGTTCAACCACTTATTGTTTAATAACATGTGATTTGATCTCTATGGGTTTGTGGACTTTCCAGATTTTTTCTTGTAGTTGATTACTAGTTTCATAGCCTTGTGGCCAGAAAAGATGGATGGAATGTCTTTGATCTTTTTGAATTTGCTGAGGCTTGTTTTGTGTCCCAATATATGTTCTTTTCTGGACAATGTTCTATGTGTACTTAGAATGTGTATTCTGCTATTTTAGGATGGGATTTCTGAATGTATCTGTTAAGTTCGTCTGGTCCAGTATATCCTTCAAAACCACCATTTCCTTGTTGATTTTCTGTTTGGGTGATCTATCCATTAACCGGTGTTAAAGTCCTTCACTATTATTGTGTTATTATCAATTAGTTCCTCTATGTTTGTAATTAGCTGTTTTATGTATTTGGTTGCTCCCATGTTGGGTAATTATTTACAATTGTTGAATTATTATAGCTTCTTGTTAAATTATTGTCTTTATGATTATATATATTCCTTTGTCTCTTTTTATAGTCTTTGTTTAAAGTCTATTTTGTCCAACATAAGATCTTCTACCCTGTTTTTCTTTTCACATTTATTTGCATGATAAATATTTCTCCATCCCCTTACATAGACTGCATGTGTCCTTAGGTCTGAAATGAGTTTCTTATAGGTGGCATATAGATAGGTCTTGTATTTTTTTTAATGTAATGTCACTTTATGTCTTTTGAATGGAGCATTTGGTTCATTTACATTCAAAGGAATTATTGATTGGTATGTACTTATTACTGTTTTGTTATGTGTTTTATGGTTGTTTTGGTAGTTCTTCTATATTTCTTTCTTCCCTTCTCTTCTCTCACACTAAGTTGGTTTTCTTTAGTGATGTACTTGGATTCCTTTCTCTTTATTTTTTGTATATCTATTTTTGGTTTTTAATTTTTGGTTACTATTCAATTTATATATAATATGTTCTGCATATAGCAGTCTATATTAAGTTGATGGTCACTTAACTTTGGAACCGTTATTTACTCCTTTCCTCCCCATGTTTTAGACATATGGTATCATACTTTACATCCTTTTATTTTATGACTCCTATGGCTGATATTTATAGATAAACTAATTTTTACTACTTCTGTGCTTTCTACTTTTATTACTTTTACAGGTGGTCTTTTTTTTTTTCCATTCAAAGAGTTCCCTTTAACATTTTCTGTAAGGCTAGTTTAGTGGTCATATATTTCTTTAACTTTTGTCTCGGAAATTTCTTAATTCTTTTTTTATTCTGATAGAGTACTATTGGCTACTGATTTTTTTCCTTTCAGCATTTTGAATATATCATGCCACTTTCTTGTCTAAAAAGTTTCTGCTGAAATATTAACTGATAGTCTTATGGGATTTTCTTGTTTATAACTGTCATCTTTTCTCTTACTGCTTTTTTTTTTTAAATTAACACAAAATGTATTATTAGCTCTGTGGTCTGTGATTAGCACATTAGGTCTGTGAATCGTCAGGCTTACACACTTCCCAGCACTCACCATAGCACATACCTTCCCCAATATCCATAATCCAACCACCCTGTCCCTACTCCCCTTCCCCCAGCAACCCTCAGTTTGTTTGGTGAGATTAAGAGTCTCTTAGGGTTTGTCTCCCTCCCAATCCCATCTTGTTTCATTTTTTCCTTCCCTACTCTCCAAACCCTCCACTTTGCCTCTCAACTTCCTCATATCATGGAGATCAAATGATAATTGTTTTTCTTTGACTTATTTCACTCCCCATAATGCCCTCTAGTTCCATCCACGTCGTTGCAAATGGCAAGATTTCATTTCTTTTGATGGCTGCATAGTATTCCATTGTATATTTGTGTGTGTGTATGTATGGATGGATGTATATAGTGTGTATATATATATATATATATATATATATAATCACATCTTCTTTATCCATTCATCTGTTGATGGACATCTAGGTTCTTTCCAAAGTTTGACTATTGTGGACATTGCTGCTATAAACATTCAGGTGCACATGCCCCTTCAGATAACTACATTTGTATCTTTAGGGTAAACACCCAGTAGTGCAATTTCTGGGTCATAAAGTAGCTCTATTTTCAACTTTTTGAGGAACCTCCATGCTGTTTTCCAGAGTGGCTGCACCAGCTTGCATTTCCACCAACAGTGTAGGAGGGTTCTCCTTTCTCCGCATCCTTGCCAGCATCCATCATTTCCTGACTTGTTCATTTTAGCCATTCTGACTGGTGTGAGGTGGTATCTCATTGTGGTTTTGATTTGTATTTCCCTAATGTCGAGCACTTTTTTTTCACTTTGCAGAAATGTCTGTTCATGTCCTCTGCCCATTTCTTAATTGGGTTGTTCTTTGGGTGTTGAGTTTGATAAGTTCTTTATGGATTTTGGACACTAGCCCTTTATCCGATATGTCATTTGCAAATATCTTCTCCCATTCTGTCAGTTGTCTTTTGGTTTTGTTGACTGTTTCCTTTGCTGTGCAAAAGCTTTTGATCTTGATGAAGTACCAATAGTTCATTTTTACCCTTGCTTCCCTTGCCTTTGGTGATGTTCCTAGGAAGATGTTGCTGCGTCTGAGGTCAAAGAGGTTACTGCCTGTGTTCTCCTCAAGGATTTTGATGGATTCCTTTCTCACATTGAGGTCCTTCATCCATTTTGAGTCTATTTTGTGTGTGGTGTAAGGAAATGGTCCAGTCATTTTTCTGCATGTGGCTATCAGTTTTCCCAACACCATTTTTTTAAGAGACTGTCTTTTTTCTATTGGACATTCTTTTCTGCATTGTTGAGGATTAGTTGACCATAGAGTTGAGGGTCTATTTCTGGGCTCTCTATTCTGTTCCATTGATCTATGTGTCTGTTTTTGTGCCAGTACCATACTGTCTTGATAATGACAGCTTTGTAATAGAGCTTGAAGTCTGGAATTGTGATGCCACCAACATTGGCTTTGTTTTTCTACATTCCTTGGGATATTCATGGTCTTTTCTGGTTCCATATGAATTTTAGGATTATTTATTCAATTTCTTTGAAAAAAATTGATTGTATTTTGATAGGGGTTGCTCTAAATGTGTAGATTGCTTTAGGTAGCATAGACATTTTCACAATATTTGTTCTTCCAATCCATGAGCATGGAACATTTTTCCATTTCTTTGTGTCTTCCTTAATCTCTATCATGAGTATGTTATAGTTTTCTGAGTACAGATTCTTTGCCTCTTTGGTTAGGTTTATTCCTAGGTATCTTATGGTTTTGGGTGCAACTGTAAATGGGATCGACTCCTTAATTTCTCTTTCTTCTTTCTTGTTCTTGGTGTATAGAAATGCAACTGAGGGGCTCCTGGGTGAGTTAAAGCCTCTGCCTTCAGCTCAGGTCATGATTCCAGGGTCCTAGGATCAAGCCCCGCATTGGGCTCTCTGCTCAGCAGGGAGCTTGCTTCCTCCTCTCTCTCTGCCTGTCTCTCTGCCTACTTGTGATCTCTGTCTGTCAAATAAATAAATAAAATCTTTAAAAAAAAGAAATGCAATTGATTTCTGTGCATTGATTTTATATCCTGACACTACTGAATTCCTGTATGAGTTCTAGCAGATTTGGAGTGGTGTCTTTTGGGTTTTCCACATAAAGTATCATGTCATCTGCAAAGAGTGAGAGTTTGACTTCTTTGCTGATTTGGATGCCTTTAATTTCTTTTTGTTGTCTGTTTGCTGAGGCTAGCACTTCTAGTACTATGTTGAATAGCAGTGGTGATAATGGACATCCCTGCCATGTTCCTGACCTTAGTGGAAAAGCTCTCAGTTTTTCTCCATTGAGAATGATATTCACAGTGGGTTTTTCATAGATGGCTTTGATGATATTGAGGTATGTACCCTCTATCCCTACCCTTTGAAGAGTTTTGATCAAGAAAGAATGCTGTACTTTGTCAAATGCTTTTTCAGCATCTCTTGAGAGTATCATATGGTTCTTGTTCTTTCTTTTATTAATGTATTGTATCACACTGATTGCTTTGTGGATGTTGAACCAAACTTGCAGCCCTGGAATAAGCCCCACTTGGTCATGGTGAATAATCATTTTAATGTACTGTTGGATCCTATTGGCTAGTATTTTGGTGAGAATTTTTGTATCCGTGTTCACCAAGAATATTGGTTTGTAATTCTTTTTTTTGATGGGGTCTTTGTCTGGTTTTGGGATCAAGGTAATGCTTGCCTCATAAAATGAGTTTGGAAGTTTTCCTTCCATTTCTGTTTTTTGGAACAGTTTCAGGATAATAGGAATTAATTCTTCTTAAATGCTTAAATTCAGAATTCCCCTGGGAAGCCATCTGGCCCTGGGATCTTGTTTGTTGGGAGATTTTTGATGACTGCTTCAATCTCATTACTGGTTATGGGTCTGTTCACATTATCTATTTCATCCTGCTTCAGTTGTGGTGGTTCATATGTCTCTAGGAATGCATTCATTTCTTCCAGATTGTCAAATTTGCTGGTGTATAGTTGATCATAATATGTTTTTATAATTGTTTGTATTTCTTTGGTGTTGGTGGTGATCTCTCTCATTCATGATTTTATTTATTTGGGTCCTTTCCTTTTTCTTTTTGATAATCTGGCCAGGGCTTATCAATATTATTAATTCTCTCCAAGAAGCAGATCCTAATTTTGTTGATTTGTTCGACCTTTCTTTTGGTTTCTATTTCATTGATTTTTTGCTCTGATCTTTATTAGTTCTCTTCTCCTGCTGAGTTTAGGTTTTCTTTGCTGTTCTTTCTCCAGCTCCTTTAGGTGTAGAGTTAGGTTGTATACTTGAGAACTTTCTTGTTTCTTGAGAAAGGTTTGTATTGCTATATATTTTCCTCTCAGCACTGCCTTTGCTGTGTACCACAGATTTTGAACAGTTGTGTTTTCATTATCATTTGTTTCCGTGAATTTTTTCAATTCTTCTTTAATTTCCTGGTTGACACATTCATTCCTTAGTAGGATGCTCTTTAGCCTCCGTGTATTTGAGTTCTTTCCAACTTTCCTCTTGTGATTGAGTTCTAGCTTCAGAGCATTGTGGTCTGAAAATATGCAAGGAATGATCCCAATCTTTTGGTACTGGTTGAGACCTGATTTGTGACCCAGGATGTGATCTATTCTGGAGGATGTTCCATGTGCACTAGAGAAGAATATGTATTCTGTTGCTTTGAGATGGAATGGAAATCTGAATATATCTGTGATGTCCATTTGGTCCAGCATGTCACTTAAGGCTTTCATTTCCTTGTTGATCTTTTGCTTAGATGATCTGTCCATTTCAGTGAGGGGGGTGTTAAAGTCCCGTACTATTATTCTACTATTTTTGATGTGTTTCTTTGGTTTTGTCATTAATTGGTTTATGTAGTGGCTGCTCATATGTTAGAGACATAGATATTTAAAATTTTTAGATTTTCTTGTTAGACTGACCATTTAAGTATGATAGAATGTCCTTCCTCATCTCTTATTATAGTCTTTTGGCTTAAAATATAATTTATCTGGTATAAGGATTACCACCCCAGTTTTCTTTTGATGTCCATTAGCATGGTAAATTGTTTTCCACCCCCTCACTTTCAATCTGGAGGTGTCTTTGGGTCTAAAATGAGTTTCTTGTAGATAGCATATTGATCTTTTTTTTTTTTTTTAATCCATTCTGATACCCTGTTTCTTTTGATTGGGGCATTTAGCCCATTTACATTCAGGGTAACTATGGAAAGATATGAATTTAGTGCCATTGTATTGCCTGTAAGGTGACAATTACTTTATATTGTCTCTGTTCCTTTCTGATCTACTACTTTTAGGCTTTCTCTTTGCTTAGAGGAGCCCTTTCAATATTTCCTGTAGAGCTGGTTTGTTGTTTACAAACTCTTTTAGTTTTTGTTGTCCTGGAAGCTTTTTATGTCTCCTATTTACAATGATAACCTAGCTGGGTATAGTATTCTTGGCTGCATATTTTTCTTATTTAGTGCTCTGAATATATCATGCCAGTTCTTTCTGGCCTGCAAGTCTCTATGGATAAGTCTGCTGCCAATCTAATAGTTTTACCATTGTATGTTACAGACTTCTTTGCCTGGGCTGCTTTCAGGATTTTCTCTTTGTCACTAAGAACTGTAAGTTTTACTATTTTTATTGATTTTTGAGGGAGATTCTCTGTGCTCCCTGGATTTTGATGCTTGTTCCCTTTGCCATATTTGAAAAATTCTCTACTATAATTTGCTCCAATATACCTTCTACCCCCTCTCTCTTTCTTCTTCTGGAATCCCAATTATTCTAATATTTTTTCATCTTATGGTATCACTTATCTCTCGAATTCTCCTGCTGTAGTCCAGTAATTGTTTGTCTCTCTTTTGCTCAGCTTCTTTATTCTCCATCATTTGGTCTTCTATATCACTAATTCTCTCTTTTGCCTCATTTATCCTACCAGTAAGAGCCTCCATTTTTTATTGCACCTCATTAATAATTTTTTAAAATTTCAACTTGGTTAGATTTTAGTTCTTTTATTTCTCCAGAAAGGGCTTTTGTATCTCCAGAGAGGGTTTCTCTAATATCTTCCATGCCTTTTTCGAGCCCAGCTAGCACCTTGAGCATCATCATTCTGAACTCTAGATCTGACATATTACCAACGTCTGGATTGATTTAGGTCCCTAGCCTTCGGTACTGCCTCTTGTTCTTTTTTTTTGTGGTGAGTTTTTCTGCCTTGTCATTTTATCCAGATAAGAATATATGAATGAGAGAATAAAATACTTTCAAAAAGTGGTTGCTTTTCTGTTTCTAGAATTGCTGCTCTTCTTCTCTTCAATATCCTGTTGGATTTATAGGTGTTTGGAATGGTTTGATAACTATCTAGCTGAAATGCTACCTGATGTCATCTCAGCCTGCTACTCCTCCGTCATCTTTACTTCTCCTCTGGGGTTTCTTTCTAGTAAGTATTCTCTTGTCCTCCTTTCATTTTCACTGTAATGATCTTCAGATTTGGTTGGCCATGCACAGATGTCATCTTTTTGTTTCACACATTCTTTCTTCTGGATTTCTCATCAAAGCATTTGTGCCCGGGCCGCCTGCCTCGTGTCCTCCCATGCTTGAGTCCTGCTCACCTGCTCTCGCTGTCAGCCCGGGCTCCTCTCTTACTGCTTTTAAAATCATCTTTTTATTACTACATTTTACCATTTTTAATTCCTGCGTGTCTTGGTGAGGATTTTATTGGGGGATCTTTATGCCTCCTGGATCTGGATTTCTGTTTGTTTCACCAGATTTGGGAAGTTTTCAATTATTATTGGCCCCCCATTCTATCTCTATTTCTTCTTGGGATATCTGTAATGCAAATATTAATACTCTTGATAATGTTACTGAATTCCCTAAGTCTATGCTAATTTTGCATTTTTTTTTCTCTTATCTGCTTAGCTTGATTACTTTCCATTATTTTAAATGCCAGGTCACTGTTTCATCCTTCTGCTTATTCTAGTCTGGTATTTCTTACATCTGGTGTATCTTAAATGTTGTTTGTGTTCTTCATCTCTGAATCTTTTTTATCTCTTTGTTAAGGGACTCACTGAAGTCCTCCACTCTTTTCTCAAGTCCAGTGACTATCTTTATGATCATTATTTTGATTTCCCTATCAATTAAATCACTTATTTCTATTTTTTTAAAAGATTTTATTTATTTGAGAGAAAGGGAGAGAGAGAGAACAAGCAGAGGGGAGTGGCAGGCAGAAGGAAAGGGAGAAGCAGGCTCCTTGTGGAGCAGGGTGCCTGATACGGGGCTCAATCCAAGGACCCTGGGATCATAACCCAAGCCAAAGGCAGATGCTTAATGAACTCAGCCACTCAGGAGCCTCTAAATTACCTACTTCTGTTTCACTTAGATCACATGCTGTGTTTTTGTCCTGTTCTTTCATTTGGGACATATTCCTCTGTCTCCTCTTTATGTCTAACTCTGTTTCTATTTCTTTGAGTGAGGAAAGTTAACTACTTCCCCTGCTCTTGAAAGTAGTGGCCTTATGAAAAAGAGGTCCTATAGCCCACAGTCCCCTGTTTACTGGAAACTGGCACTTCAGGAGTGTTTCTTTTGTGTGCTCTGTCTGCTCCTCTGTTGTGACTGAACTGCTCTATCCTTCAGTGGCTCTCTTTGCCTGTTGCAGTCAGGTTTTGGTTCCTGTGGTGTTAGTGGACCAGTTTAGGGCTTCTTGGGCTTGAGTCTACTCAGACTAAGCATTTGCCAGAGACGGAAGAGCACCAAACTTCATGGTGTTTTTCCTATGTTGTCTCCTGAGAAACTTTTGTTGTGGGGCAGGGCCCACAATCAGAACAACTGTCTGCACCCATCCCACCCCTTGGGCCACAGTCTGACTCTTCTGTGTTATCTTTCCCTGTGCCCAGGGCAGAAGCCACTTTGGAGTGGTACTGGTCTCTGTTAGGGCCGCATGCACACTGCCAGACTGGTGGCCCCAGTATAAATGGGCTCCAGTCAACAGCATGTTGAAAGGGGCAAATTCAAATTTTGCCCAGGGGTGGGGGAATAGCTTCCTCAAGTTTTATGCTCTTTCGGAGGGGACATGCTGCTGCTGCCAAGACAGTCATCCCTGGCCCACCTACAAAGTATGCATGGTCAGTGCACTCAGTTTTAACAAGAGAGGGGACCCACCACCATCAGGACTAAGGCCCCACAAAATGTGTGGGTCAGGAGACAGGTGTTTTCAAGGTTTGTGCCAGTCTTCTGTAGGAGGAGACCTACAGTGCTGGAACTGAGGCAAGCCTGGCTGGAGGAAGTGGATCACCAAAGCCAGAGGCAAAGGGTGGGGGAGAGCAGGCACAGTGTAAGCAAGTCAGGCAGTGGATGTTGGGTCAGTACTGCTATTTCCAGCAGGTGGCCATGTGTTTATGTTGGGAACTGGGAGAGAGAAATGTTGCCTGCCAACTCCTTTGTTCCTGGAGGAGTCTCCCAGTGATCTCTGTCCCTCCAGGACATATTCTAAGATTAATAGATAACTTTCCCTCCTGTATGTTCCAGGCATTTTTCAAACTGCTACTTCTATGCTGCATCTCCATGGGCTTTTTAAGGAAAAGAAATCAGTTTCATATTGCCCTCCAGTTTCCTTCAGAATAAAGCCTGCTGATTTTTAAAATTCTGGGTTCTATGTCTCACTGCTTTTTTTTTTTTTTAAGCTTTTTTTTTTAAAAGATTTTATTTATTTATTTGACAGACAGAGATTACAAGTAGGCAAGAGAGGCAGGCAGGGAGAGAGAGGAGGAAGCAGGCTCTCCGCAGAGCACAGGGCCCAATGTGGGGCTCAATTCCAGGACCCTGGGATCAGGAACTGAGCCAAAAGCAGAGGCTTTAACCCACTGAGCCACCCAGGCTCCCCTGTCTCACTGATTTTAAGAGCTCCTGAAATTATAGCCCATCTAGTTTCCAAAGCCAAATGTTATGGGGATTCATCTTCCCTCTGCATGTTCCCCATTGTGATAGTCTGTTTCTTTTTCTCCTTAAACTTGCAGGTATCTCTGTCCCGTGGACAGTCCAGCAGCCTATTTAGCTCCCCATTACATCTCTGCCCTTCCTACCATCTTTGATATGATCTCTTCTCTACCTTTAGCTGTAGAGTTCATTCTACCAATCTTAAGGTCATTTTCTATAGTATTTACATGATGTTGTATCTGTAGGATGAGATGAGCTTAGGGCCCTCCTCCTCCCCCATCTTTCCAGCCCTTCTCTCCTATATTTGTTTAAGAATGTGACACAGTGTTGAAATGAGTCTTAAGGAGGAGAAAAAATGTCCATAAATTTGGTGTTATGTTAGTTTTTGGTATTATGTTAGCTTTTACTGTATCTATATTGTTTAATCATTCCTAAATATTGTTTCTCAAAAACTTGTTCCTAGAGCTATTAATAAATGACAACAAAGAAAAGCCATGGTTAAATAAGGGTAGGTTATATCACACTACATACTCCTGTATTCCTCTTACCATGTTATAGGTGCACAGACATCCTAGAGAAAACTCTGTAACACTTGTTCCTATCCTGAACTATTCTATGGGATGCTGACTTGAGCAATATAATGCATATATTAATAGAAATTAAGGAGTGCCTTAGTGGCTCAGTTGGTTAAGTGCTTGCCTTCCACTCAGGTCATGATCCCGGGTCCCAGAATCAAGTCCTGCATTGGGCTCCCTAATTGGGGGAGGGGGGCTGCTTCTCCCATTCCCTCCTACTTGTGTGTTCTGTCTCTCTCTCAAATAAATAATAAAATCTTAAAAAAAATAAAAGTGGCTACATCAGGAACTACTGCCTGATGTCATTAAAATTGGAAGATGATTTTTTTTAAATGTGGAGTAAAGCATTTTTCAAAAAACACTATGACTAAAGATTGTTGACTCAAAGATGTCATGTCAAATCAGGTAAAACTGGCCTTGGGAAATTTCAAAATAACAATAATGGTGAAAAGTGGGGAAAAGAGAGTAATTAAGTAACTTATAAATTGAAATTTGGTTTCAATTATAATAAGTTTATAATAAATGATCTGTGATTCTCTTAATCATATAAGCAATGATCAGGATTGTCTTATTTCATTTAGTAACAATGCTTTCGTAAAGTTACCCCTTAGAAATTACTAGTAATGCAAAACAGCTTCATAGGTCAGCATTCTATCATGGATGCCAAGCTTTAACAAATGTTGCTCATTGATATTATTTAATGAGCCATTGTCCTTGGCATTGTTAATTTTGGGTTTTCTGTGATGAGTAAGATCTATTAAGTTTCTGAGTAATTACCCCAAATTCGCCCATAAGTCCAAATGTTTATGTGTCACCTAAATGCATATATGTAGGAGATAAAGGAAAGGGGAAAGGAAGGATAATGACCTTAGGGTTATGGACAACATTTAAGTTCATTTAAATCAATGGCTCCTGTTTATTTTCCTTTAGGACTGTGGGCTTTATCAGATTTCATCACATCCACACCTGCATCTTCTTGGTTTGTTTACTTTCCACCCCATGACTGCATTCAATAAACAGTACTCAGAGTGAATAACAACAGGAATTGGATGGAGAAAACCAGTGATATTCTTAAAACCTAATTTGAGTAAATAAAAAATTTCATTATCTTAATTTTGGCTAGTTGAAATTTTATATTAACTTTACAACAGAAAATAAATGCATTTGAAGGGGGGCTTCTTGATGATTCTTCTTGCATATAATCACTATTGGTTTAATTTTTAAAAATAAGGAATCCTAAAACTTATTCATTTCAGTAGAAAGCTGAAATCAGTCACCATGTCATTTCTCAACAGTTTTTCAAAGAAGAAACTTACCACTTTTTCCTTGAGGTTTAGTTTTTTGGGGACACTTTTGAATAATTATTTATGTGAATATAATATCATTCCTGTCTATGCAGTCATGCAGTTAAAGAGGTTTCTGTGGCTTTTAAGTTTTTACACTCCTGTCAGAATGCTCTCTTCAAGAAGAAATGCACAACAAGCAATTAACTATTTGGTGACATTGATCAGCACGGAACATCTGAGCCCTTCCAGTAATAAAGTGTGGAAATTTGGAATGTACTAGTTTGTTTTTCAAAGACTGTTAAAACCAGGTTGAGGATACATCCTCATTAACAAGTTATATGCTCTTCTAAGACTGAATGCCTGAAGAGATGAATGAATCCACAGTCTCTGTACCTTGCATGATACCTGTTACATAGTTATAAGCAGTGGGTATTTGCTGAATTGATCTGAAATTTGATTATACAAAATCATCCTATATAACAGATTAGCAGATTAGGAGACCTTAGAACTAGAAAACCAATAGTGATTACATTAACATTAGTCCTCTCACTTTATCACTGGGAAACCAAGGCAGCGAGCAGAGCCAAAACTACTAACTCAGGGGGGAGAGACAAGACGGCAGAGAACTAGGAGGAGGCGCTGTTTCAACCTATACCCTAAAGTGAGCTGATTACCTACCAAAGAACTCCGATCACCCATGAAATCAGCCCGAGATTAGAATTATACACGTCTGGATCTCTACGGGGGCAGAAGACGTCAGTGGTCAGGTAAAACGGAGTGGGAACGTCGGACTGATATCAGAAGATAAATAAAAGGGGGAAGGAGCCACCAGAAGTGACCCATTCAAAGTAATACCCCAATATGAGAGTGCCCTGCAACTGGGGAACAGCATTAACTTGGAGTCTGGTTGAAAGCACTCAAAAAGAGCGAAGGATTGGGGGGGGGGGGATTGTGGAAATTGGGGCAGTTACGGACAGGGGCTTAAGTCCCCGGACCCAGGACAAACACCCCTGGCGCTAAGCCAGAGAGAGTGGGGCGGAGAAACCAGGTCTTGGTCCCTGAGCCGACAGCGCTCCTGAGAGCACGTGGGGTGTGGCTCCCGTGAGGGGCTGGGAGCCTCGCCAGCCAGCAGAAACACAGCCTTTTTGCACTCCCCATGTGTGCACCGTGCCGCGCTATCAGAGCCTGAGTCACACCCCACACCCTCCCCTGAGAGAGGCACGCACAGGCGCCAGCCTGGCACTCTCAGACCAGAGAGTCTGAGCGCTCCCAGCCCGGGCCAGTGGAAAAATCTCAGTGTGCGATCGCTGCTTGGAACCTCTCTGGTGGTCTGGAGATGCCCAGACAGCCACTGCTATCGTGGTTTTGGGTACAAGCAGGAGTTCCTCTGTCCCCAGGGACTGCGACTGGGAACGTGATCTGCCAGCGGTCAGGGGGGAGCTTGTGTGCTCTGCAGCACCCAGAGGGGAACAGACTGAGGCTTCTCTCTGAGAGGGAGGTCTGGGTGCAGTTTGCTTTCCTCTAAACCTCCAAAATCCATCAAAAGCTGCCAAGGGGAGAGAAAACAAACGAACAAACAAAGCAAAAACCTCCAGAGCACAAAAGCCTGAAAAACCAGTTTCCTTAGAGCCCACCCCCTTGAGGGGGGCGGGAGGACGTAACTCAGGGAACACTCCCTGAAAACCAATGCGGCAGGCACCTACCCCAGAAAGCGAACCAGAAAAAAAAAAAAAGAAAAAGACAAGAGAACAACCACCACTACTTCATAGATAAAACTTTTTTTTTCCATTGGCATATTATTGTTTTTTATTTCATTTCTTTTCAGCGTAACAGAATTCATACATTTACACCACACCCAGTGCTCCATGCAATGCGTGCCCTCCATAATACCCACCACCAGGGTCATCCAACTTCCCACCCCCCTCCCCTTCAAAACCCTCAGGTTATTTTTCAGAGTCCATAGTCTCTAATGGTTCATCGACCCCCCCAATTTCCTTCAACTCCCTTCTCCTCTCCATCTCCCCATATCCTCCGTGTTATTTGTTATGCTCCACAAATAAGTGAAACCATATGATAATTGACTCTCTCTGCTTGACTTATTTCACTCAGCATAATCTCTTCCAGTCCCGTCCATGTTGCTACAAAAGTTGGGTATTCATCCTTTCTGATGGAGACATAATACTCCATAGTGTATATGGACCACATCTTCCTTATCCATTCATCTGTTGAAGGG
>PISX010018408.1:0-40772 GCA_004024625.1 Mellivora capensis
AATTCTGATCTCAGGCTGATTTCATGGGTGATTGGAGTTCCTTGGTAGGTAATCAGCTCACTTTAGGGGACAGGTTGAACCAGAGCCTCCTCTTAGTTCCCCGCCATCTTGTCTCCCTAGAAATACTCTTTCAATGAAACTTTTTTTTTTTTATTTGACAGAGAAAGAGATCACAAGTAGGCATAGAGGCAGGCAGAGAGAGAGGGGGAAGCAGGCTCCCTGCCTAGCAGAGAGCCCGATGCGGGGCTCGATCCCAGGACCCTGGGATCATGACCTGAGCCAAAGGCAGAGGCTTTAACCCACTGAGCCACCCAGGCATCCCTCAGTGAAACTTTCTTGAGCCTGATTCCAATACTGAGAGTTACAGGATCTCTTATTTCCCTGGGAGTTTCTCTTCTTGCCAAAATTAAGAGCTTAGGTTTGGTATCTTTTTTAATTTCAGGCATTCATCATACTTTTCCATTTTTTTACCTCCAATGGAGATACCACTTGTCAAGAAAATTGTTTTTTGTTTTTTGTTTTTTGTTTTTCCCTAACAACTGGTATACTTTTGTTATATGGTCTCGGATTATGTTGTAGTGAATGATATTTTGCTTTTGCTTTGTCTGCTGGAGCCTTTAAGTCAAATATTTGATTCATCGTTAGATATTCTAAAAGACAAATGCAAGGCACACATGGCATACTAGCTTTCTGTCTGGTTTTCTTGAAAGGATTTGCTTTTTTTCTCTTTCATCATCCCCTTTATCTGTTTTTATGTTATTAAACCTTAACATAGTTTTGGAAATGGCCTTATACCTATTTTTGGAAATCTGTGGGGTATATGCAAACAAATGATCACTAAATACTCTGTTTCCAAGAGTCCAGGCATACATTTTCCTTGTGCAATTCGAGATCTGTAAAGTTTCTGATACGTAGCATGTGTCTTTATTGGTATGAACAAGTATAAAATTACAGTTTCATTGGTATTGATATAAATGGATGTAGACCATGGCTTTCCTTTGCTGCAAATGGGCTGTTCAGATAAAATAATTTTGCATATGTAAGTTTTATTCTTTCTCTTTTCCTTCTCTATACAAATCAGCCTTTCTGTTATCACATAAGGGAGATCTAAAATCTTCCATTCACATGGTAGTAACTTAATCTACACTTCTTGGTGTGAATGTGACTTAATTAAGAACTGTCTTGATTTCTTTTGCTTAAAATAGAAAGGGATCTATTTTTTTTTCCCGAGCTATATGTTTCTGAAAAATGAGGAAGTTTTTGGGTCCTTACAACTAGATGAAAAGTGGCTCTCGTAACTGGAAATGTCCTTACAAGTAGAGAGATTGAGGAATTTTTATGGGTTTTAAGCCATTGGACATGATACATGAAAAGAAAATACTTTATTTAATGAATGGCCAAAACATTTTGCCTTTCCTGAATTCATTGGTGGCTCATACATTCCAGAGTCTGATCATACTCTGTTGGGTTTATAAATTTATTTAAGGCCTGCATGTCTTTTAAGTGATTAAATGCATAACAATTCAGGGTGTGGATGGGGAAATACCATCTTCTACATTTTCTGGTAGGAGATTTTGTATGCTGTGGGGCAGTAATAATTGTGTGTGTGCTCCCATATTATGTTTCAAGGATCGAGTCTTCCTCCCTCTGGAAGGAATGTTGACACTCATCTTAAAAATCCCAGAATCCTGGTGAAAGTGAGGGCTGCATTGTCAAACACAATTCCAGAGATGATTCAGGCAAATGAGAATCATTTGTCTGAAAATGTCCCGTAATTTTTTAAACCTCTGTTTGACTTGGTGTCAACCTGACCTGACGCAGAAGGCCCAGAACACCAATCTAAGAGACAGTGAATAAATCGTATTTTAAAAGGTTTTGTTCGTATCTCTCTAAATACATGTTAATTTTGAATCCCCTGTTAATATTGCCAGTAGGAAGAGTAAAATACTAGATTCCTTTAATATGTATTATGAAGAAAAGTTAGATCCAAATGAGTCATAAAATTGGCTGATTCTTCTGAGTAGTTTTAATGAATTGTCCTTAATGAAAACTGGGGGCCTAAGGCAAGGTTATGTACATAAAGAGAACATAACTTACTTTGGTTAGTTCATGAATCATTGTGCATCTAAGAAGTGCCAAAAGAATTTAAAATTTAAAAAAAAAAAAAACAGGCACGGTAATGTCTGAATTCACAAGACAATAGTTTAAGCATAAGAATAATAAAACTGTAAACTAGAGCTTCCCATCAAGCAGATTCTGAAACTTTATGTGGTAGCTAAACTAGTTTTTATAAACATATCTCCTTTTTATAGAGCTTCCTTTTATTTGTTCCCAGGATATTTACACCTAGGCAGTCAATGGCCTCTTATGATCCAAGTAATCTATAAAAAGACAAAGTCAGTGAGGTTCATAGTAATTTTTTTGGTGTTACTTTTTTTTGAGATTTTATTTATTTATTTGAGAGAGAGAGAGAGAACACAAGTAGGCAGAGAGGCAGGCAGAGAGAGAGAGGGAAGCAGGCTCCCTGCCGAGCAGAGAGCCCAATGCGGGGCTCCATTCCAGGACCCTGAGATCATGACCTGAGCTGAAGGCAGAGGCTTAACCCACTGAGCCACCCAGGCACTCCAAGGTTCATAGTAATTTGAAAGCCTTTATTACCACCTGAAGCCAAAATACCCCAAGATAGGTTATGAACTAGTATCGAAGATCCAGAGTGTACGGAACTCTAATAAAATGATGATTCAAAACAAAACTCCCAAGATAAAAAGAAGGGCCTGGAATAGGCCCTACATGAAGGTAGAAAAATTGGCAAAACAACAACAAAAACAAAAACAAAATATAAAATAAATATCAAAACACGTAAAGAGGCATTCAGTTTTGTTAGCTACTAGGAAATTACAAAATAAACCACAAGACACCACCCTATTTTCATCAGAATGGCTAAGAGACCAAAGAAACCAAATTTTGCAACAGCCAGAGTTTGCAGATATTGCTGATGGGTTGTAAATTAGTACAACATTATGGAAAACATTATCTATCAAGTGGGAACATATGCATAACCCTGACTCAGAATTTCTACCCCTAAGTATTGGTACAGCAGAAATGCACACATATGCTCATAAAAGATAGGTACACAAATCTACTTTTTGTAGCTATGTTCCTTATTGTAACATCTAAAAGTTGAAAATATCACTGTCCAGCCCCCATATGTGCATCAACTATAGTATATTTGTACAATAGAGTTCTGCAGAGCAATGAAAAATGGATAAATTATGTCTGCATGCAGCAGCACAGATGGCTCTCAGAAATGCAATGTGAGATGAATTCAGACCAAAAATTACCTAAGCTTGTTTATATAAAGTTCAAACAGGAAGACGTAGTCAAATCAGAATAGTTATTTTTGAGGGGGGAGGGCAGATAATGCTCTATTTCTTGATCTAGATTCTGGCTACCCATAGAGATATAATTTGGAAAAATTTTAGAAATGTTATTAAAATTTAGGGGCACCTGGGTGGTTCAGTGGGTTAAAGTCTCTGCCTTCAGCTTCAGGTCATGGTCCCAAGGTCCTGGGATCAAGCCCTTCATTGGGCTCTCTGCTCGGCAGGGAGCCTGCTTCCCCACCTCTCTCTCTGCCTGCCTCTCTGCCTATTTGTGATCTCTGTCAAGTAAATAAATAAAAATCTTTAAAAAAAAGAAATGTTATTAAAATTTAAAAGCATAAAAACAAAGGAAAGATGTTTACTTAAATTTCTGGTCATTTTAAGCTATTCCTCTAGGAAGATAAAATAATTGTGACAGAAGGGGAGGGGGGTTGCATTTTTCTTGTTAGTTCTCTGTTTAGTTATTAATTAAAATTTTTCTGTTTTAGTGGGGAAGCCTGGGTGGCTCAGTCAGTTAACTGTCTGACTTGATTTCAGCTCAGGTCATGATCCAGAGTCTTGGGATCAAGCTCCGTATGGGTCTCCCTGCTCAGCGGGGAGTCTGCTTCTCTCTCTCCCCTGCCCCCCCTGCTCTTGCTCTGTCTCTCTCAAAGTCTTAAAAAAAGTACTTTTAATGTTTGTTGAAACAATGTCATATCGTTTTCTTATGGTTTCTAGTAAGAAAACATGTTTTGGAACACTGTGTTATTGGTGCAAGTGACTGAGAAGTGCCAGCCATCACATACACTGGGTTAGATGAGGAAGATGACCTTGGTAAGCGAACAAGCACATGGTTTTATCTGGTGCTTGATTCCAGAATCTGGAATCTTGTAAGCCAGAGAGATGAGATTTGGACCTGAAAATGAGGTAGTCATGTCAACAGGCCAAGAATAGATTGACAGGTCCCCATGTCCCCAAGATATATGGGGACAGGCAGAGGTCTTGCTGCTGTTTTGCAACAGAGGCCACGAATGAAGCATCCTCACTAGGGGGGAAGGAGACACTACAGGAAGGGGATTGAAGTCGCAGAAGAGCTGAATGGAAGAAGGATTTAGGCCCTCGGCAAGAGCAGGCAATCACAGGAGACCTAGACAACAGCGTTGGAGACCTAGAACGCTGGTGTAGTGAGCTCAGAACACACATCCCAGCAGGGCAAGGCCAGGTGATGCGGAGACAGCTGCTTCTGAGGGGCAGGCTCTTTGTGGATTTCCTGTTTGGGGTTGGGCTAAAATGAGAGAGTGGGTTGGAGCTGAGACCAAAGATACAAAAAAAAAAAAAAACCCAAAACAGGCCCATCTGTGGGCAGGAAATGAATGCAGGCTCCTGTTCCATCTGTGTGACAGGAACTACTGAGGGAACGTGGGAAGTCTTCGTTTAAGTCACTATGGATTAAAGTTTAATCCAATGTTAAGAATATGCTAAATCCCAAGAGCATGAAAAATAAGGTTAATGAATATGAAACATAAAGGCCATAAAGTCTTAATACTTATTTTTTAAGTTTTAACATTTAAATCTATATCTCTTTTCTAAAAACACCATGATGAAGACAAACCTAGACTATTGAGATTTTTAAAATCTATTTTGTGAAATAGATATATTTTGAGGAGTGGGGCAGGGGGAGTGTTTCAGAGGGAGAAGCAGGCTCCCCACTGAGCAGGGAGCCCCACACAAGGCTCATCCCAGGACTGGATCCCAGGACCTTGAGATCATGACCCGAGACAAAGGCAGATGCTTAACAACTGAGCCACCCAGGCAGTGCTGTGTTATTTTTTAGCACTACTGGGCTTTATAAACTTGGACAGATTTCTTAATTTTGGTAAGCATCACATCTGCAAGTTACAAGACTGTATAACAAAATTCTCATGAATATAAACAAGAAAATGCATACAGAGCAGTGAGTATGGTGCCTGGCTCACACAGTTCTCTCAATAAATGCCCATTGTCACTGTGAATTATTTTATCTGAGTAGGTTCTTTTTGCCTGTAAGATAATAATCAACTTGGTCTCCTTAGTCCATCATGCTTTGTGCGTGTAAGTTACCAAACACAATTCGATGGAATGCTCATGTATTTCATCATTGCCCTTGAAACTAAATAGTGGACCTATCTTTCTAGAACTCATTTTAGTATCAGTATAGAATTCTAGGTTTTCTATATGATAGAATGATAGAATAAGAAATAGTTGTAAATGCTAAAATTAAAACAGTTTCTTCCATTATGTAATGACTAGGTATATCCAATCTTTGAAACACACTAAGATATTATCCCATTGAGAAATAATCCATGTAACTTTTTCCCACTTGCATTTTGTTTCATTATTGAAGTACATACCCTTTATTTATTTCACCCGTCCCCCACCCACCTCTCTTCTGGAAACCACCAGTTTGTTCTCTGTATTTAAGAGTCTGGGTTTTGTTGTTGTTGTTCCTTACTTTCTTTGTTCATTTGTTTTCTTTCTTAAATTCCACATATGAGTGAAATCATACGGCATTTGTCTTTCTCTGATTTATTTCTCTTAGCATAATACCCTCTAGTTCCATCCATACACATTACTGCAAATGACAAGATTTCATTCTTCTTTGCGGCTAATATTCCATTGTGTTTTATAGCTATATATACACAGATGTGGTGTATCCATTCATCAGTCGACAGATATTTGTCCCCTTTCCATAATTTGGCTATTGGATAAGCCAAATATTGGAAATATATGGAAATATTGGCCATATTTGAGCTATTGATAATGCTCCTGTAAATATCAGGGTGCATGTATCTCTTTGAAACAGTATTTTTGTGTCCTTTCAGTAAATACCTAGTAGTAAAATTGCTGGATCATAGGATAGTTCTATTTTTAACTTTTTGAGGAAACTCCATACTGTTTTCCATAGTGGGTGCCCCAGTTTGCCTTCCCACCAACAGTGCACAAGGGTGCCCCTTTCTCCATATCCTCAACAACACCTGTTGTTTCTTGGATTGTTGATTTTAGCCATTCTGACAGGTATGAGGTGATATTTCACTGTAGTTTTGATTTGCATTTCCCTGACAATGAGTGATATTGAGCATTGTTTCATGTGTCTATTGGCCACCTGGATGTCTTTTTTGGAAAAAATATTTATTTGTGTCCTCTGCCCATTCTTTAATTGGATTATTTGGTTTTTGCATGAGTTTTATAAATTCTTTATATACCTCTTCTCTATCCACTCATCTAATGAGGGACACTCATGGTGCTTCCATATCTTGACTTCTGTAAATAATGCTGCAATAAACATAGGGGTGCATACATCTTTTTGAATTAGTGTTTTGTTTTCTTTGGGTAAATACCCAGTACTGGAATTAATAGATCATATGGTAGTTTTATTTTAATTTTTTGAGGAACCTCCATACTATTTTCCACAGTAGCTGCACGAACTTACTTTTCCACCAACAGTGGACAGGTGTTCCTTTTTTTCCCACATCCTTGTCAATTCTTGTTATTTCTTGTCTTTTTTATTTTAACCATTCTGATGGCTATAAGATGATATCTCATTGTGGTTTTGATCTGCATTTCAGTGATATGATGTGATGAGTGATGATGAGTGATTCATATGTCTGTTGACCATCTGTATTTCGTCTTTGAGAAAAGGTCCCTTCAGGTCCTCTGCCCATTTTTAATTGTATTATTTATTTTTTGCTATTGTGTTGTATAAGTTCTTTATATATTCTGGACATTAACTCCTTATTGGAAATATCATTTGCCAGTATCTCCTCCCATTCAGTAAGTTGCATTTTTTGTTGTTGTTGTTGACTATTTCCCTTGTGAAAAGGCTTTTTATTTTGGTGTAGTATCAATAATTTAATTTTGTTAAACTTCCTTGCCTCAGGAGACATCTAGAAAAATGCTTTTATGGCTGATGTTAAAGAAATTACTACCTATCTTTTCTTTTAGGAACTTTATGGTCTCAGGTTTCACATTTGGGTCTTTAATTCATTCTTGATTCATTTTTGTTTATGACATAAGAAAGTGGTCCAGTTTCATTCTTTTGTATGCAGCTGTCCAGTTTTCCCAGCATCATTTGTTGAAGAGACTGTCTTTCCCATTGTGTATTCTTGCCTCCTTTGTCATAGGTTGATTGTCCATATAATCACAAGTTTATTTCAAGCTCTCTATTCTTTCCACTGATCTTTGTGCCTTTTTCTGTGCCAGTACCATATAGTTTCGATTACTACACATTTGTAGTGTATCTTGAAATCTGGGATTGCGATACCCTAAGTACATTACCAAGAAACTATTAGAACTGATAAATGCATACAAAAAAAGTTGTAGGGATGCATGATTAATGTACAGAAATCTGTTGCATTTCTATATACAAATAATGAAAACAGAGAAATTAAGTAAATAATCCCATTTACAACTGCACCAAAAAGAGTAAAATGTACCTAAGAATACCCTTAACCAGGAAATGAAAGACTGCCCTCCAAAAACTATATAAAACTATGTAAAACACTGGTGAGAGAAACTGAAGATGACACAAAAAAATGGAAAGATTTTTCATTCTCATGGAATTGAAAAAGCAATATTGTTCAAATGTCCATACTACCCAAAGCAATCGACAGACTCAGTGCAATCCCTAGTGCACTACCAACAGCATTTTTCACAGAGCTAGATAATTCTGAAATTTGTATGGAGCCCCAGAAGACCTGGAATAGCCAGAACTATCTTGAGAAAGATCAACTTGCATGGTTTTGTTTGTTTAAGATTTTATTTGTTTATTTGACAGAGAGAAAGATCACAAGTAGGCAGAGAGGCACGCAGAGGGGGAGGGGGAGGGAGAAGTAGGCCCCCCACCGAGAAGAGTCCACTGCGGGGCTAGGTCCCAGGACCCTGAAATCATGACCTGAGCCAAAGGCAGAGGCTTAACCCACTGAACCACCCAGGCGCCCCCAACTTGCATGCTTTAAATGAGATGTTTCTTATATCAGCAATTAGCATTTATAATACATATTTATATGTTTTAAATGAGTAGTATTATCTCAACACTATGCTATGAAGTATCTTTGTACATATTTTTTCTCTGTAATTATTGATGGCTTGGTATTTCCCTTTCAGGAAAACATAGCAACTTTCAGAAAAAAAAACAAAAACAAAACCAAAAAACTCCCCATATTTAGCGGTGAGTTTCTGAATAGCAAACCCTAATAGCACAGCTAGGAGAAATTTCATTCTCCTTCAGGCGGTACCCGTTCCAACTTATCTGGAGAACAGTTTTAAAAAGAAAATTTTTTAAAAGTGCACATGGGGAGTTTTGGTCCTTATCTCACAACAGCAAACCATAACATTGGGTGAGGTTATCTTCTAGTAATTAATTAATGTCTGAGAAGTGGGAAAAAAAATCTTGAAATTCTCTTAAATAGAACACAAAAATAATCAAGCAGTCAGTACAATTTCTTAAATAGACTTTTTTCCAGAAAGAAGGCACTAAAGCCATATTAAAAAAATAATCACAAACTGGAAAAGGCCACAATTTAATAATGTTGAATAGATCCATTAAATTCTCCCTTTGTAGACAGCTATGGTCAAAAGTTCCATTTTTCAAAGAAAAAGTATTAATAGAAAGTTTTGAACAGCATAATATTTATCTTTCAAGATTATAAAATGAATTATCTATTAAAAAGTTGAAAAATGCCCAAGTCCTTTCTCTGGCTTTAATGAATCACAGCATGACACATAATCTTTTCCGACACCTTCTGAGCATATCAATGTTATGTTGTATTAATAGTCATCGTGAAAATTAGGGATAACTAATGAGGAAAGGAAAAGAACACAATGAAAATGTGTAATCTCACCTACATTTATAAAGGTCTCATTATTGCATAATTGCACTAAATGCAATTAAAACATTGAATTATTTCTTAACTTGTTATTTAATGGAGCAGAACTGCTAGGATAAGGATGTAAACAACACAGCTTTTTCCCAGAGTTTGTGTTCCCCTTTGTCCTGCAAGAGAGATGCCCAGATAAAGCTACTTGTCTTAATTTAATTCCTACTGACTCTGAGAGGAGGAGGAAAAAAATGAAAAATCTTACACTTGAATTTTTAATAAGCTCCATTAGTTAGGAACAGGTGTCATGTCTCTCTGAAGCAAGGAGCCTGGGAATAACCTTCAGTCCAAGACCTCTTTCCCTCCACACAGTCAGTTTACTGGCAAATGCTACATGGGCCCTGGAGTCAAAGATTCCAGGTTCTGCTCACCAACCATGTGATTTGGGCTCATTGACAGAGGTTTACTGTCAAATACACACTTCAGGAACAGCATCTAGAGAGTGCTGCTGCTTCTTTCTACCCACCAGTGCTAAGGAAACTAAATGAAACCCGATTTATAGGGTACTTAGTCCAATGCAGAACATTTGGTGCCCAGTCCGATTATCTCTTACATTTTCCTAGATCTTTCTTGAATATAATCTTTTATTCATTTTGCTTTTCCAGTGCTGATGCTCAGCCTGTAGTCCCAATCATTGTCAATGACAGTTCTTAATTGGGGGAAGAACTATTTGGATTATAGCAGGTTGGCCAAAGGCATTTAGGCTAAAAACAGATTGGCCAATGCTATGGCATAGCCAAAACAAACAAAAACTAGCTATCTTATCAAATATAAATGTTATCTATAACAGTATTTGATTTTCTTAACTTTGTGTAGAGTTGACACACAACATTACATTAGTTTCAGGTGTGCAGCATAGTGATCCATTTCTCTGTATTTTGCCCTGTGCTCACCACATGTGTACCTCCCATCTGTCATCACACAACGTCATGACAGTGCCATTGACCATATGCCCATGACTTACTCTTTCCATAACTGGAAGTCTGTGTCTCCCTCTCCCCTTCACCAATATTTTTCATCCTCCCTCCCCTCTGGCAACAATCAATTTGTTCCCTGTATTTATGGATCCAATTCTATTTTTTATTTATTCATTACTCATTTCTGTTGTTTTTTGATCTTGATGAAGTCCCAAAAGTTCATTTTTGCTTTTGTTTCCTTTGCCTTTGGAGACATGACTTGAAAGAAGTTGCTGTGGCCAATGTGGAAGAGGTTACTGCCTATATTCTCCTCTTGGATTTTGATGGTTTCCTGTCTCACATTGAGGTCTTTCATCCATTTATCTTTGTGTGTGGTGTAAGAGAATGGTTGAGTTTCATGCTTCTGTACATAGCTGTCCAATTTTCCCAGCACCATTTATTGAAGAGACTGTCTTTTTTCCACCGTATATTTTTTCCTGCTTTGTCGAAGATTATTTGACCATAGAGTTGTGGGTCCATATCTGGACTCTCTACTCTGTTCCATTGGTCTTATGTGTCTCTTTTGGTTGTGCGAGTACCATGGTGTCTTGGTGATCACAGCTTTGTGATAAAGCTTGAAATCAGGCAACGTGATGCCCCCAGCTTTTTTTTCTTTCTCGACATTTCCTTGGCGATTCGGGGTCTTTTCTGGTTCCATACAAACTTCAGGATTGTTTGTTCCAGCTCTTTGAAAAATGCCAGTGGAATTTTGATCTGGGTGGCATTGAAAGTATAGATTGCTCTAAGCAGTATAGACATTTTAACAATGCTTATTCTTCTGATCCATGAGCATGGAATGTTTTTCCATCTCTGTGTCTTCAGTTTCTTTCATGAATATTCTGTAGTTCCTCAAGTACAGGTCCTTTACCTCTTTGGTTAGGTTTATTCCCGGGTTATCTTATGGTTCTTGGTGCTACAGTAAATGGAATCGATTCTCTAATTTCCCTTTTTATATTTTCATTGTTCTTGTATAAGAAAGGAACTGATTTCTGCACATTGATTTTTGTGTCCTGCCACATTACTGAATTGCTGTATGAGTTCTAGTAGTTTGGAGGTAGGAACTTTTGGGTTTTCCATATAAAGTATCATGTCATCTGCCAAGAGAGAGAGTTTAACTTCTTTTTTGCCAGTTTGAATACCTTTTATTTGTTTTTGTTGTCTGATTGCTGTTGCCAAGATTTCTAGTACTATGTTGAACAACAGTGATGAGAGTAGGCATCCTTGTCGTGTTCCTCATCTCAAAGGAAAGACTGTCAGCTTTTCCCAGTTGAGAATGATATTTGCTGTGGGCTTTTCACAGATGGATGTTATGAAATTGAAGAATGTTACTTCTATCCCTATGCTTTGACGTGTTCTAATCGGGAATGGATACTGTATCTTGTCAAATGCTTTTTGTGCATCAATTGAGATGACCATGTGGTTTTCTGTCTTCTCTTATTGAATTGTTCTATCACATTGATTTGCAAATGTTGAACCACCCTTGCATCCCAGGGGCAAATCCCACCGGTCATGGTGGATAATCTTTTTAATGTACTGTTGGATTCTATTAGCTAGGATCTTGTTGAGAATCCTGGCATCCATACTCATCAGAGATATTGGTCTGAAATTCTCCTTTTTGATGAGGTCTTTGCCTGGTTTCGGGAGCAGAGTAATGCTGGATTCATAGGAAGAGTCTGGGAGTTGCCCTTCTGTTTCTATTTTTGAAACAGCTTCAGGGGAATAGGTATTACTTCTTCTTTGAATGTTTGGTAGAATTCTCCAGGGAATCCATCAGGTCCTGGGCTCTTGTTTTTTGGGAGGTTTTTGATCAAGCTTCAATCTTGTTGCTGGATATTGGTCTATTTGGATGTCAATTTCTTCCTGATTCGGTTTGGAAGTTTATAGGTTTCCAGGAATGCATCTGTTTCTTCTAGGTTGCTTATCTTATTAGCATATAACTATTGAAAATAATTCTGATGATTGCTTCTCTTTCCTTGGTGTTAGTCTTGATCTCTCCCCTTTCATTCATAATTTTATTATTTTAGGTCCTTTCTCTTTGGATTAGTTTGGCCAGTGGTTTATCGATCTTATTAATTCTTTCAAAGAACCAGCTTCCAGTTTCATTGATGTGTTCTGCTGTATTTCTAGTTTCTATCTCATTGACCTCTGCTCTAATCTTGATTATTTCCCTTCTTGTGTGTGGGGTTGGCTTAATTTGTTGTTGATTTTCCGGTTCTTTAAGGTATAAAGAGAGCTGGTGTATTCTGTATATTTCAGTTTTTTGAGTGAGGCATGGATGGCTATGTATTTCCCCCCTTAGGACTGCTGTTGCCGTATCCCATGGGTTTTAACCGATGTGTCTTCATTCTCATTAGTTTCCATGAATTGTTTAAGTTCTTATTTGGTTTTCTGGTTGATCCAAACATTCTTAAACGGGGTGGTCTTTAGCTTCCAAGTGTTTGAATTCCTTCCAAACTTGTTCTTGTCAAGTTCCAGTTTTAAAACATTGTGGTCTGAGAATATGCAGGGAATAATCTTAATCTTTTGGTATTGGTTGAGCCCTGATTTTTGACCAAGTATGTGGTCTATTCTGGAGAAAGTTCCATGTGTGCTCCAGAAGAATGAGTATTCTGTTGTTTTAGGGTGGAATGTTCTGTATATATCTATGAGGTCCATCTGGTCCAATGTGTCATCAGAGCTCTTGTTTCTTTGTTGATTTCTGCTTAGATGATCTGTCTATTACTGAGAGTGGTGTGTTAATGTCCCCTACAATTAATGTATTCTTATCAATATGACTCTTTATTTTGATTAACAGTTGGCTTTTGTAGGTGTCTCCTCCCTTATTGGGGGCGTAAATATTTACCATTGTTAGATCTTCTTGGTGGATAGACCCTTTAAGAATGATGTAGTGCCCTTCTTTATCTGTGACTACAGTCTTTAGTTTAAAATCTAATTTATCTGATATGAGAATTGCTACCCCAGTTTTCTTTTGAGGCCTGTTAGCATGCAAGATATTTCTCTATCCCTTCACTTTCAGTCTGTATATATCTTTTTTTTTTAAGATTTTATTTATTTATAGGGGCACCTGGGTGGCTCAGTTGGTTAAGCGACTGCCTTCAGCTCGGGTCATGATCCTGATGTCCCAGGATCGAGTCCCGAATTAGGCTCCCTGCTCAGTAGGGAGTCTCCTATTCCGTCTGACCCTCCCCCTTCTCATGCTCTCTCTCTCATTCTCTCTCTCTCTCAAATAAAATCTTTTTAAAAATTTAAATAAATAAATAAATACATAAATACATAAAAATATTTTATTTATTTATTTGACAGAGACACAGAGAGAGAGGGAACACAAGCAGGGGCAGAAGGAGAGGGAGAAGCAGGCTTCCCGCTGAGCAGGAAGTTTGACGTAGGGCTCAATCCCAGGAACCTGAGATCATGACCTGATCTGAAGGCAGACACTTAACAACTGAGCCACCCAGGCACCCCAGTCTGGATGTATCTTTAGGTTCCAAATGGGTCAATTGTAGACAGCATATGGACAGGTCCTGTCATTTTATCCAATCTGCAACTGAGCCATTTTATGGGAACATTTAGGCTGTTCATGTTGAGAGTGATTATTGAGAGCTAAGTTTTTATTGATATCATGTTGCCTGTGAAATCCTTGTTTCTATAGATTGTCTCTGTAACTTTCTGTTCTATGTCGCTCTTGGATTCTTTCTCCTTTTATAGACCCCCCCCCCTTAATATTTCTTGTAGTGCCAGCTTGGTGGCCACATAATCTTTTAAACCTTGCCGGTCTTGGAAGCTCTTTATCTCTCCATTCTGAATGTCAGCCTTGCTGGATGAAGTATTCTTGGCTGCATGTTCTTCTCATTTAGTGCCCTGAATAAGTCTTGCTAGCCCTTTCTGGCTTGCCAAGTTTCTGTAGAAAGGTCTGACATTCTGATGGTCCTCCCTCTGTATATAAGGAATCTCATCCCCCACCTGCCCTTAAGATATCGTTTCTGAATTTATGACTCATGAAGTTCACAGCCATGTGCCTGGTGGTCTTTTTACTCTCATTGACCTGGGGAGGGGCTGTAATCATCTCTACCTCTAGGACACAAACACTTGTTTCATTCCCCAGATGAGGGAAATTTTCATCTAGGATTTGTTCACCTATATCTTCTAGACCTCTCCCTCTTTCTCTGCCCCCTCAGGGATCCCAATAATTCTGACACTGGAAAATTTCATGGTGTCATTTATTTCTCTAATTCTGTTTTCGTGGCTTCTAAGCTATTTTTTCCAGGTCTCCTCCTGATCATTCTTTTTCTATCAGTTTATCACTTATTCAATCTTCTGCCTTGGTTACCCTGGCTGTTAGAGTATTTAAATTAGATTGGATCTCATTGATAGCATGTTTAACTTCTGCCAGGTCAGCTCTCACTTCTGCCCTTAGAGATTCTATGTTGTCACTAATGGTCTTTTCCAACCTAAGCCATTGCCTGGATAATTGTTACCCTGAATTCTTTTTCCAAAATACTATGTCCATATCCAATAGTTCTGTGACAGAGGTCACAGAGTCTGAATTTTTCCTCTTTTGGGTGTTCCTCCTCCTGGTCATTTTGGTGAGAGGTGGTTGAGGGGATGTATAGCTGAATATATCAACCACAGTTCAAGCAAGGTGCACCCTGGAAAGTTTCAGAGCAATCGGAAGTCACCACCAAATAGGAAAAAGAAAAAGAGAGAAAAAGATAAATTAAAGAAAAAACCCAGCTAAAATGAGTCCCCAAAGTAAGATTTATAAGGTACAAAAGCCAACAAACAAAAATATCAACAAAAGTAAAAGAAAAAAAAAAAAGAAAATGAACCCCAAGAAGAAGATTTATATAGTTCCAGAACAAAAAGACAAACAGAAACACTGACTGAAGAATAAGATGGGTGTGTGGTTATAAATCCTCGATGTGAGCAAGGAAGGTTATTTTGGTTCTTCCTGGGTGTATGTATCTTAATATCTTTGTTAAAAGACTCAACTTTCCAGAGATACAGGGAAATTAAAACTGGTTTATATATATGGGTAGTATTGAATAGGAAAAAAGGACTACTTTGAAGCTTATGTCTATATATATATATTTTTAAAAAAAGAAACAAAGGTATATGTATGAAAAAAAGTTCAATTTTAGAAGTTATTATAGAATATCTTGTATTAAATACCTAGTTGGGCACCTGGGTTGCTCAGTGGGTTAAGCCTCTGCCTTCAGCTCAGGTCATGATCTCAGGGTCCTGGGATCAATCCCGACATTGGGTCTTTGCTCAGCGAGGAGTCTGCTTCCCCTACTTTCTCTGCCTGCCTACTTGTGATACTCTCTCTCTGTCAGATAAAAAAATAAAATCTTTAAAGAATATGTATATATTTGTAATGGTAAGTAGGTAAAAAACAACAACAACAACAACAACAACCAAGAATCATGAAAATAAATTTTTAAAAAAGAGGAAAAGTTGTATCTATGAAATTTGGGGCAATACCAGGAGCTTAATATATTGTTTTCCTCTATGTTGGGGTTTCACAGGTTTATGGAGACCCTGTGGTGCTTGTCCTCTTGTTTGTTTGGCTTGTCTTTTGGAGGAGGGGCCTGCCCCGTTGTTTTTCAGTCAGTCTTTCTTGGGTTCAGTCATCCTGCCCTCTATCAAGGGGCTGGGTTCTGTGGAAACCATTGTGGGTTTTTTTGTTTTGTTTTTTTTTTGTTGTTGTTTTTCTTAAGATTTTTATTTATTCAACAGACAGAGATCACAGGTAGGCAGAGAGGCAGGCAGAGAGAGGGGGAAGCAGGCTCCCTGCTGAGCAGAGAGCCTGATGCGGGACTCGATCCCACGACCTGTAATCATGACCTGAGCCAAAGGCAGAGGCTTAACCCACTGAGCCACCCAGGCACCCTGGAAACCAGTTTTTTAGGATTTTGGTCTCTGGAGGTTTTTGTTCTTTGGCGGCTTTTTGCAGCTTTTATGAGGTTTAGTGGAAAGCAAACTGCACCCAGCCCTCCACCTTAGAGAGGAGCCTCAGTCTGCTCCCCTCTGGGTGGTCCAGGATACACAGACTCTCCCTCTGCAAACTCTGCTGAACAATGCAACCTCCCACAGGCAGAGCACACCCCCAGCCACCCTCTCAGATATCACATCTTCCTTATCCATTTGTCTATCAACATACAGATGATGGTCAACAGATTCATGAAAAGATGCTAGACATCACTCATCATCAGGGAAATGCAAATCAAAACCACAGTGAGATAACCAGCTCACACCAGGTGGCTAAAATAAAAAAGACAAGAAATGACAAGTGTTGGTGACAATGCAGAGAAAGCAACCCTCATGCACTGTTGGTGGGAATGCAAACTGGTGCAGCCCCTCTGGAAAATATATGGAGGCTCCTTAAAAAATAAAAATAGAACTACACTAAAAAAAAAAAAGAATTATTAAAAAAGAAAAATAGAACTACCCTAATGATTAGATATTTACACAAAGAAAACAAAAGCACTAATTCAAAAAAATACAGGCACCTTTTGTTTATTGAAACATTATTTATAATAGCCAAGGTATAGAATCTATTAACTATCTTTAGAGCCTTGATAATGCTGGTGTTCTGTGGGCTGGTTTTACAACAATTTATAAATTTTACCTATCCTTTAAAAATGTCTGTTTTTTAAAATGGTATTACTTGTTTATTACAATTTTTAAACCCTACTCTTACTATTACAATATACATTTTGTTGAAATAAACAAAAATTTTATATGACTAGTTAATGACTAAAAATAATAGGTTATTGAGTCCTACAGATTTTATGATCCTGGTTACAGAAAAAAAATATGTATATATAGTAAATATAAAAGGTCCTATATAAAGATTAATAATGGCTATAAATTGATACAATTATTGGTTTTTTAATATTTCTCTGCCAATATTTATTTCCTGTATTTCTGTAATAAGCAAGAAGTAATCAAATACTTTTTTTTTTTTAAAGATTTCATTTATCCATCTGACAGAGATCACAAGCAGACAGAGAGGCAGGCAGAGAGAGAGGGGAGGAAGCAGGCTCCCTGCGGAGCAGAGAGCCCAATGCGGGGCTCGATCCCAGGACCCTGGGATCATGACCCGAGCTGAAAGCATAGGCCCTAACCCACTGAGCCACCCAGGCGCCTCAATCAAATACTTTATATATCAGACACATTATAAAAAATGGTTGGCCACTTAGGTTGCTATAACTTTTCATCTTTATAAATAACACAAAGCAATAATAGTTAGATGAAAATGATTTAGAAATTAAAAAAGAATGATTTAGGAATTTTTTAAAAGGAAAAAAATAGTGATAAAAGTATGTAAGCAATTTTGCAAAAACGGATTCATAAATTATTATAGCCCCATCTGTGCTTCTCAAAATATAAAAATATTGGGGATGCCTGGATGGCTCAGTTGGTTAAGCCTCTGACTTCAGATCAGGTCATGATCCTGGGCTCCTGGGATCGAATCCCACATTGGGCTCCCTGTTCAGGAGGGAGTCTGCTTCTCCCTCTGCCTGCTGCCCCTCCTGCTTGTGCTCTCTCTCTCTGACAAATAAATAAATAAAATTAAGAATAAATTAAAAATAAAAAATAGAATAATAAAAATGTTTCTAAAAATCAGCAATTGGCAATGCTAGTATTTTATCATATTATCTTAAGACAGAATTGTAATGTTGGTCACTCCACTTTATAGCATATTGTTCTGGGGACAATTCTTTTGAGAATTTCATCCAACAAAAAATAATAGTAGCAGGAATTTTAGTTTGTTACAGCTGTTTCTTCTTAGCTAACTTGTTAGATGTACAACATAAAATACTGTTATAAAAATGAAAAAATAAGTATATGTGTATATATGTATTTACACGTGTATGTGTATTGTGTATATATGCATATATAGAGAAGGAATGTTTCTAAAATACCTCCAATTTAAGTGAGGGACATTGCAGAGAGCAACTTTTTTTGTTGAATGTGTTGTTTATATTGAAATGTTGCAATTCATATATATTCAAGGAGGTAGATTTTATTGTCCCATGTGTAAATAGCACTATTCTAATCTGTAAATACAGACTTCTTTATAATTAGTGTCACTTTGATGGTCCTTCAGGCTTTTCTTTTTCTAATCATTAGTTCCCTCCTAGTACTACATATTCAATATATTTTTGAAAGTTCTCCATTTATTTTCCAAAGTAAAAAGTTTATAAATTGAATTCTATTTTCCTTTGACATACTCTTTAAAAAGGTGATGATAAAGGCTTGTCTTTTTGTAGTAAAGGTTTTTGTTTGTGCCTGTTGTTTTCTTCTTAGATGGGCAATCAAACATCATCAGAGAGAATGCAAAGAGGATTCAACATTTGGATTTAATTTGCAAATGTCCTGCTATCCAGTCCCCCTGATTTTTTCTTAAACTTAATAATTGAAGAATAAATAAGCTTCTTATACATTATTCATATTCTAAACCTTTCTGCAGTAATGAAAATGCCATTATTTTTTCTTTTAACATTAGCTCTGTTTTAAAATTATAAAAATACATATGAGGATGTTTACATGAAAAGATACATAAATCTTTGTATGAAGCAAGGTGGTCCAAATTATTGAACACATGAAGGACACCCTGTCTTAACTATTCTAGTGATGGGAACAAAAGTAAACTTAAAAACATGTTTGTATTCAAGAGCATTTTTTTAAGTCATGTTATATATCCTAGTTTAAATTTTAATTCTCATTTTTGAAGTAGATTTGAGTAATCAATCTGGAAACCAATCTGGAAACAATATATATAAGAATAAGTAAATTAAGAAACAAATTTTATATGTAATGGAGACACATACATATTATAATATGCCAAGGTAAATGCTATAGTAAAAAATACACAAGATACAGTACCAGGAACACACAAGTGGAAATAACATTGCACCTAGGGGAGTCAGGACTGCCTTCAAGAAACTAGTCATTTAAGCTGAGGGTTGACTGTGTTGCTTGATACTATTTATATTCTGTGTGCGTGTGTGCATGTGTCCCCAATACAGTCCAGGAGGGAACATCATCTGGCCTAGCAAACAAGATACTTTGTAAATTAGAAGAAACTGTGTAAGCAAAGGATTGGAATCCTAAAACAACATAGATTGTTCAGGAAAGATGCTAGATAACCTGGTTTGGGCGGAATATAAGTAGAGTTAAATGTAGGTTAAGAAGTTGGAATGGAAAACTGGAATCAGAATGAATATTTCCCGGACTTGTGTGAATGTCCCTCCTCTGGCACTTGAGGTTTCTCGTTCGCTTTTAGCTGTTGCTAGAGTGAAAAATGAGACACAGAGCCTAGCATCTGCTGGATAGATAGTCTCTGAGCTGAGGAGTATTGCCCAAGTCCAACATGGAAGGAAGGCTTGCTGACAGACTGGAATTCAGGAGGCTGGGGTAGAGATGAGGGATGCTGAGATACTTGGCTCAGGTCCTGAGTAGGGGGGCATGGAGTGTACCGGGCAGGGGGACTAGAGCCAGAGGGACAAGCACGGTAGCCTGGAGAAGGACTAGAGCTTGGTAGGGGGAAGACTGAGAAGTATTTGGTTTGGATTGACTGGATTATATGTAATTGAAGAAGAACACTGGGTTAGAAATAATGAGTGTGTCATTTAATTTGCTTTGGATGCTGAAGGATTTGATTCGTAAGAACAGAATTACTGCAAAGGCACAGATTTCTTAAATATTTCAATAATAAGTTAGTGTTCCCTAAAAAATCCTGAACATTTTGGTATTCAGGACTCAGAATCAACATTAAAGGCAGTTTTCCTCTCTCAAAAAGAAGGCTCAGATTGTACATGTGTTTTTGGTTCTTACGGCTTCTGTTGAAGGAAGTACAATTTCTTGCTTTTCTACATGCATGAAAAGATAGATCAGATGTTTCAGAGTTCATTCCAAAGCATCACTGAGGGATATATGGTCAGTCATGATAGTAGCAATAGTGAGGAAAAGAACCAAGCAATTTTTTTGAGGTAATATGTATTTTCCAGAGAATTTACAAAGAAAGGAAAATAGCACTTTAAAAAGTGTTGAGGTTATCACATAAATGCAAGTCTTTCCAATGTTTGAATCTCATGCCTTCCATAATAAAACGTATTTCAGTATATAACTGTAAAAATGATAAAAGGAAAAGTTTCCTCTTCTTCGGTTCCTTTCTTTAATTTTTCAAATGAGTATTATCTCATGATATTTAGCACCACTCTTTAAGAGTAAACCTTGCCAAATTTTAACTATAATAAAACAATAGTAAAACTCCTGGAAAGGTCTTTGTAATTCAAACAGTGTTGCACTAGTCAACATACCATTATTAAATCATCATTTCTGCAATAAACTGTATTTTACTCATTAGAATACCTCTGAATTATGTTAGACTTTTACTTAACTGTACAAACAGTGAACATATTGAAATTATGAATTATTGGACTGTGATCACTTTTTTGACATCCTGATAAATGAAACATTAAGCTTTCTTATTTAAAATGTCCCTCCTCTTTTTTTCTAGGGTTTTTTTTTCTTTTGCATAGGTCTTGAATAGCCTTTTAAATAGACCAGTCTACCTGACATTTTCATTTTCTTGTTCATATTTTATCATACGTTGGACAAATGTATTGTTTTTAAGTGCTTTAAAATGAAGGTTTCTTTGTAGTTCCTACAAATACAAGAGCCAAGTTTAAGAAGTTGAAGAGATCTACAGCAGATGTTCTTTTTGCCCCCTGCAAATACAGCTTGACATGCTGACCTTAGTAGATGAAAATGTAGGATTTGAGTATTTTTACCTTGACATTCTAAAATACCTCCACCTATTTCAGGAAAAGTGAGCCTTTGGCACTGTTAAATGTTAAAATGGGATCTAATTGAAAAGTTGAAGTTAAAAGTTAGCATTATTGGACTTTAATGGGCTTTGGAAGTTCCTAGGACATCGCTAATAATTCCACTAATATTTCTGTATTCATAGTATTCATTTAGGCAACAGAGGGGAGCAGTTACTTAGGCTGCTACAAAATTAATTGGCTCACTTATACCCCTGTATGATAGAGGCAATTATTTGGTGATTTTCTCTTAATATTGGGCACCTGTGTGCATTAAGATTTCCAGATGAGGTCTTAGAAATGCATGAGTGGTTTCCTGTGTCTTTGCTTTCATTTAGAAATATAATTACAACAGGTATAATTACAATATTCATTTCTGATTTTCATTCTTTTAAAACAACTCAAGATATAACTTCCCAGATTTTGCTCACTAACAGAAACTCCCTGAAGTCTGCAAATCAGATCTTCAAGGGTTCTCTCTTCCAGATAATAATGACTGCCCAGAGCCCAGGGTACATTTTTGATTTTAAAGAAGCTGATGAAATAAGTAAAGTGACATTTATTCTTTAGCAAATTTGATTCAGTTACAGTTTTCTTGATGAGCCAGTTTCCATTTTTAGGTGTTAGTTTAACCAAGCTTGTTAGATGTTACCTTATTGCTACCTAAAAATGATGCAATTAATTTGTAAATTTTACTTATTTTTCCCTTTTTTAGAATATCATTAGGAATTTCCCCCATTTTTAAGGAAATATTCATAATAGTTTATTTTTTTAAAAAACCGCTTAGCTGTTTTGCTTTATTCACACCTAAGTTAGTGAAATCTTTGGCAAATAATTTCCTTTCAAACACATTCCTAGTTACACAGAATGTATAAAGACTGACTTCTAAGATTGTTAGCTAATTTTAAATTTTTTTTTTTAAATTTATTCATTTGTCAGAGAGAGAGGGAGAGAGAGCGAGCAAGCACAGGCAGACAGAGTGGCAGGCAGAGGCAGAGGGAGAAGCAGGCTCCCTGCCGAGGACGTCCCAGGACGCTGGGATCATGACCTGAGCTGAAGGCAACCGCTTAACCAACTGAGCCACCCAGGCGTCCCTGTTAGCTAATTTTAAAATACCAGTTCTTTCTTCACTTCTCCCCAAAATCCAGAAGGGTAAATTTCTATATGAAATTAAATGTGTTCTACATTAAAATATAAATGAATGTTGATTTATGTTTCCAATCACTTTCTTCTTTTAGGGATGATATATTGTACATTGGAGTAGAGTATATTCTTTCCAGTGTGATTAACCTGGTCTTTTAAGTAGAAGATTGAATTACATTTGTTCTAATTGCGGATATAATAGATTTTACCTTCTATCATTTTGTTTTGGCTTTCCCTTATCCTGTTTAGTTTTTCCTCAGTTTTCTATATTTTTCTCTCCTTTTTGTTTTCTTTTGGATGGATATTTTTTCCTTGCCCCATGCATGTATCTATTGTGTATTTGTAAAGTTATGTACTCTATTTTATTTAATAAGGGTTACCTTAGAAACTTTAAAATACATATACTTTAAAGTATCAGTATACCTTCCATCCTGAATATTATTTAGAATCTTAGGACATTTAAATTAAATCCTTCCATTGAATTTTATATATTATTGCTTTTGGATATTTTACTCTTTTTTTTTTTGCCATACACAACAAAACAATTATTGTGTAGTAGAGTTATTCAGCCACCTAATAGTTTCTTTGCTTTTTCACATTTTCCTAAATCTTAGGTCTTCCACTGGAATCACTCACCCTTCACTTAAGGTACACAATTTAGAACTTTCCATGGGTACCTTTTCATGCCACTCTCTGAGTATGCTAAGACCTCCTATGACTCCCCTTTCTGTTGGGGTTGGGTGTTGCATGTTCTGGGTAGATCACTTTGTATTTGTTCTGTTGTTAGGTTTTTGGGCTTCTTAAATCTGTCAATAGCTGTCTTTATCAGTCCTGGAAAATTCTATCCTCTCTTCTTGACTCTCTGATTAGTTGTTTGCTATTGATCACTCTCAATGCTTTGTCTCAAACTTGCTTTTAGATTTTTGGTCTTTGTTGCTTTGAAGGGCATTTTGCATCACTTTTTTCTGTCCCTATCATTCAGTTCACTAATTCTCTCATCAGTGATGCCTAGGTTGCTAACAGCTTCATCTCTGGGTTTTTCATTTCAATTATTATTTCATCATTTCTAAAAGTTTCTTTTTATTTATGTTCAACTCTTCTCATTCTTTTTTCTTTAAGACTCTATTTACTTACACATTGAACATCTTCACTTTATTCTCTGTGCCTGCTAATGCCATTTGTGGGTATGACTTTGCTTTTTTTTCAACAAGCTCTTTCTTATAACATTTTGTTGCTTGTTCAGTTTGAGGATTATTTTTACTCTAACTTTTTAGTTTTCTTGGAACTTAATTGTTAGAATTATTTGAGGCATAGGTTAGAGGGGACTGTTTTGGAAAAGCACCTACCTCTGTGAGGAAGGTAGGCTGTTAGCAGTTAAAGATCACTTTTCTCAAATTCTCAGCTGTGATTTTTCTGTTCATTCAGGTAGAATTTAGGACCACTGAATTTACAAAGTCAGAAATTCAAAATATTATGATTTCTCCTAGAACTGAGCAATTGATAGTGTGTGAATAAAGACTGCAGACTATGATGAGGGTTTGTGTTGGTTGGACTAATTCCCAAGGAAATTTTCCCCCCATTGCACTCAGCATCAAAGTTTAAGCCAGGTGGTTTGGTTTGTAATTCTAGGGTGGTGATAGCAATGGTGGATGGAAAGGAGAGATGAATTTCTCAACTGCTCTTAAAATGAGAATTAAGCATTCTGGGAAGGGTAATCTTACTAGACTCATTTCCACAAGTGGGGCTTGGGTCTTGATTCCCATTCTCTGAGCCACTTACAACCTCATGGATAGAATCTTGAGTTTCACCTAGATCAGCAAAATGCCCTCTAAGTGGAACTACCATCAGCATTTGTACTTCTGCCTTCACTTAGTTTTTGGCCTGCATATTTATTATTTTCTCTCCATCTCCATGACCTGTCTTGGAGGAGTTCTTGGGATCTTTTTATGGCTCTTACTGTTGTGTTCCCTGGCGTCCCAGTCCTGGTACTTAGTGTGACATATTGAGTATAACAGTTTCAGTGTAGGTTTCAAAGCAAGACCTCCCCACCTGTGCTATCAGCAATCTTTGTGAGAATGAGAAAGTGACTAATCTCTCTGTGCCTTCATTCCTTGAATTATAAAATTTAATAACAATAAAATGTACTCAGCAGGAAAGATGTCCTGAGATACTGTGTGAGGCACCAGTCTGCTGGACTCTCTCCTTCATCATTCCTCAGTCCCCAGTTGATAGTTACATTGGCTCTAGGGGAGAAAGTTTCAGGTGTTTTGGAAGGACAAAACAATGAGAGCAGTGTGACCACTGTGACATCCATGATGAGGATAGAAAGGGCATAGCTCCAAAGTAATGAGAACAGAGAGGGCATTTGTGGGACTGAAAATTCCCTGGTACCAAAGACATCTTCACTGAATAAGAAAGTGATGGGACCTTGCAGTGGGAAATGTATACATTAGAAGTTTATACTTCCAGAGATGGAGCGTTTCCTTAGAGGGAGTATCTCCATAAGTCAGAAGATGAGCGTGTGGTTACGGGAAGACTTGATGTGGTGAGGCAGGTAGGTCAAAGATCAATGGCAGTTATTCAGGCCTAAGAATTTGAATACGGATTGTTGATTGTGCCATCTCCAGGAACACTGAAATTCATAGAGGAGGAGAACTTCAAAACAGGATAGGCTTCAATGCATTCAGCAACAATGAAGTGTAGGGAGTATACTGCATATAAACGCATGGATTTCAGTTGGGGAGGAGGTTTTGCAAGCTTGACTCAGATGGTCTGGTAGCAATAAAGAGAAGTGGAAAAGAAAACAAAGAGGAGAGCAAAGTACATGCATCTTGAAAAAACTGTTTAATGGATTATTTTAAGAAAGTTAACAATTTGGGGCATTTGGGTGGCTCAGTGGGTTAAGTGTCTGCTTTTGGCTGAGGTCATCCTGGAATCCCGGGATCAAACCCCTCATTGGGTTCGCTGCTCAGCAGGAGCTTGCTTCTCCCTCTCCTTTTGCTGCTCCCCTGCTTGTGCTCTCTCTCTGTCAAATAAATAAATAAAATCTTAAAGAAAAAGGAAGTTATAATCTTTTGATAATGTGCCTGGAGTAATAAGTTTAAACTAATTTTGTGCTTTAAATTGTGTATTATTGGTAAATATCATTAGATGTAAAAATTAAAATTTTGGAATATTATGGTTACAAATTATAATAGTTACAGTATACTTGGCTATATTTTACATATGTATATATATTTTTTCTTGAAAATAATGCTGTTGACCAATTTTTTTTCATTTTACAAATAAGGAAAGCTGAAAATCTGAGTGATTATACATATTTTTTGAATCATACCCAATTTTTGAGTATGTCTCTAAAACACAATACAAAAAACAAGTGAATTTAAAATTATTAAAAGTAGGAAGCAGTTACAGTACACTCTGTGCTGAAACACTCACTTCACATCTGTAACCAGATTTAAAATTGCGTTTCTTAATTTTGTTATCAGTATTTTTGATGTAATTTAAATATATCGTGTCTTTTAATTAATTTCATAAAGGAACATCTGGTTGTTCATAGTGCACAGTTCTAATGTTGATACCTGACATCGATCAGTCACATCTTTTATACAGGTTTCTGTCTTAAATCATGTGTTTGCTGAAAATTGAATAGATTCAAAATTGAACTTGAAAATCCTTTAAGTTGCTTCTAAGTGCAGTATCCATTGGCATGTTTATCATTCAGTGTTTGACTTGCTGTATTCAGCTACGTGCACTTGGAAGAGGGAGGGGAGATTTGAAAGAATGTCAGTGATCCTGGCGCCATCATCAGTGCCTGTTTTCTGAAATGATATCTTTGAGATTCAAAGTGGATTAAGCCCATTCAAAGAAATAGAAATTCAGAGTGGAATCATTATTGACAATGTATAAATGATAGCAGTTTTGTATTTGGGGGAAAATATGTAGTATACATGATTTTTTAAGACCTGTATCTCATTTGTTGATGATCTACTCCCAATGTACTATGAAAAATCCTTGGGAGGGGTTGTGTGTGTGGGAGGGGGTGTCATACTAGGATTGCCTTTTGCCCTTAGCAAAGTATTAACATTAAGGCAGCTGAGTCCCTAGAGGAAGGTCACTCTGCCTGTTTTAAGGACTTCTCAGTGGGCTCTAGGTAGTAAGGAAATTTAATAATTTTTCTTCTGCCTTTGTTTCCCACATCATATCCTTCCAGATGGGGAAGAGGACTCCTGTTTGCCTCTAATGAGGGTTTTATAAGTTTTGTTTGTTTGTTTGTTTGTTTGTTTTAATTAGCTAATCCTACAGGGAGGAGCTTACTCTTTAACTTTGGACTTTACTACTATGTTATGGTTCATTTTCTCATTGTCTTGGTGATGTGGTTTTGGAAGGCAAGTGAGGTTCATTGGGGTGGGGTCTGGAGCCAATGGCTAAGAAAGAATGCTTGAGACGTCTTTGGTTCAAAATGGTGGTTTTATTGAAGGATGGCGACAGGATCTCTGGACAGAAAGAGCTGCATTGTAAGGGTGAGGAGTGGCTGATTACCTCCCCCAACTCCCAATACTTGGGAGTTGGGGGAGGTAAGAAAAAGGGAGGTTTTCCAAAGCCTGTTCCTATACTAAAGAGGAGCTACAAAATACTGGAGGTCTTGCCATTGCCTTGCCCTCTAGCAAGGCATTAACATAAAGATAGTTGGGAGTTTCCTGGAAGAATATCACACATTTCCCACCCAGGAATGGTGAGGGTGGTGGGAGTTTGCAGATGTCCCCATGTGCTTCGTTCTCAGCCAGCCTTCTGCTCCCTCATCATTGGGGTTCTGGAATTACCCACAGAGAATAATTTTAAGAATGTCCAGCCTTTGTGGCTTTTACTGCCAGAGGGAGTGGAATCTGGTAATCTTCCATGAGTTGGATCTTCTGCTTCTTTTTATCACCTGCTTTTTTTTTTTTTTTTAAACATATGACCTGACTTTAGGTTAAGGGTCAGCCTAAAACCAAAATGGCTTTCAGTCAACCTGTTTCTCAAACCTTCCTTCCCTCCTGCCTAGGTGTGCTTTAAAATGCACCTTAACCTATTAGGATAAAATATGGCTACCTTGTGGTTCTCTTAATTTAGTAAGTTAGGGATGTTAGAAAGTGAAATTCCTTGTTTATTGAAATTGGAAGTTCATCAGTAAGAACTGTGAGAAGAAACATAATATACCAAGCAGTCACGGTGATTTTATTACAACTGTCATTCTTCTCTAAATGTGATTGTGTTGTGGTACAGGGGTTTGTTTTAAAATACAAAAGTTTGTTTGACTGAGACAGACAAATACCACATGATTTCACTCAGATATAGAACCTAAAAAACAAACAAAAAGCGGAATGAGACCTATAAATACAGAAAACAAACTGATGATTTCCAGAGGGGCCCCGGGTGAGGTGGGGCAGATAGGCAAAGGGTAGTGGGGGGCAGAGGTTCTAGTTATGGAATGAAGAAGTCATGGGAATAAGGAGTGTCATGAGTGATATTGCAGTGGAACTATATGGCGAAAGATGGTCCGTACACTTGTGCAGAGCATATCATGATGTACAGAGATACTGAATCACTATGTTGTATGCTTGAAACTAATGTAACATTGTGTGTCAAGTATACTCAAATTATAAAAATCTAAAAACTTAAAAAAAAAAGACAGGCCTGGGGGTACCTATGTGGGTCAGTCAGTTAAGCATCTCTCTGCCTTTGGCTTAGGTCATGATCCCAAGGTTCTGGGATCAAGTCAAATATGGGCTCCCTCCTCACTGGGGAGGCTGCTTCTCCCTCTCCTTCTGCACCTCCCCCTGCTTGTGCTCTTTCTCTCTCTGTCAAAGAATTAGATAAAATCTTTAAAAAAAGAAAAAAGGAAGAAAATCACAGGCCAGGATGTTGGTTGTAAATACTTGGGAGTAGGAAGAGGGGTTGATGTGTCCAATTGGACTTAGATTCTAGAATTGGAATGACCAGAATTCAAATCCTGAAGCATAGAGATAGCTAAGTTTCAGGTTCTTTGCAGGTAAAATACAGAATAATAATATTATCTCATGGTATTATAGGATAGATGAAATAAAATGATTTAAAATGCCTATAAAAATTTAAAAATACAAAGATTTAGAATCTCACAATACGTACTTGAGTAAAAGAATTCAGACAGAAAGGAGAAGTTATAGTGTGATCCCATCAACATAAAGTTTAAAAATAGGCATAACTAGGGATGCCTGTGTGGCTCAGTCAGGTAAGCATCTGCCTTTGGCTCAGGTCATGATCGCAAGGGTCCTGGGATCGAGTCTCGCATTGACTGGGCTCCGTGCTCAATGAGGAGGCCTCCTTCTCCCTCTCCCTCTGCCCCTCCACTTGCTTTTACTCTCTCTCTCTCTGACAAATAAATAAAATCTTTAAAATAAAAGTAGGCATAACCAGTTTGTTTATTTAGAAATGAATGCAGTGGTTTCATGGGGAGAGGGTATGGCTGAAAGGACATAGAGAACATCCTGGGATGTTAGTAATGCTTTATTTCTTGATGCAGGGGCTTGCCACATGGATGTGTATAGTTTGCAAAATTTAATTGAGCTGTATACTCAAGATTTGTCCACTGTGTGCACATTTCTTATACCTCACTGTTATTTCATTAACAGTAAAACATTTATTTCAGTAGAAACACCTATGCTAATTATAAGTTAAAGGACAGTATTCAACCAAATGTTTGACCCATTTGGCATTAGTCTCAAATTTCCCCTAGTATGTGAAAGAAATGTCTTTGATTACTTGATTCAAACTCTGATTTTAATTTTAGTTGGAAATGTGCTTTTTTTAAAAGATATTTTAAAATTTATTTATTCAACAGAGAAAGAGAGAGATCACAAGTAGGCAGAGAAGCAGGCAGAGAGAGGGGGGGAAGCAGGCTCCCTGTGGGGCTCGATCCCAGGACGCTGAGATCATGACCTGAGCCAAAGGCAGAGGCTTAACCCACTGAGCCACCCAGGTGCCCCGGAAATGTGCTTTTTTTAATGCTGTCCTTTATTAAATGAATAAAAACCCTGAGTTCAAACTGTAAAAGGAAACACTTTGATAACTATTTTTTCTTTGTTCTTCTCCTTTTAGAGATAATGTAATCTAATGTTGAAATCTAATTACTGTCCCTCTAATGCCAAAATCTAATTATTGTCCCTCTAATGCCAAAACTGAGCTCTGGCATTCTGTGAAACATACAGACCATCTACAGAGATGAGCTAGTAGCTAGAGCTCATTCTAGTCTAAAGCTGAGATTTTTTGACTTCTTAGAAAATTCCAGAAATATTTTATCCCAAAGCGAAATATCTGTTTTTTACTTTAAATTACCTTGTTTACCAGGTGATTAGAGTTATCCTGAAATGTTTTCCATGGTTAAGCACATATATAGAATTTAAAGCTGGAGAGTAGAGCTCTTGGTAAAGCTTAATATTCATTTGCTGTCATTTACTATTATCATTATTTATATCCCAACTTTACCACTTAATATGTAGCTGTTGGCTATTGAAATTTAGTTAGAATTCAGATTTTAATTTCTGACTCCCATTAGCCTCATTTCGAGTGCTGAGTAGCTGCATGTGGCTAGTAGCTTCTGTGTTGGACAGAACACAGAGCATTTCCTTTATCACAGAGAGTTCTGTTGGATGGCACTAATTTATGTGTTTGGAATAATACATTTCTTAGAGTTTTTATTAAAGAAGATGATGTTTTATAGAATCCTTAGCATTATAATGGGAAATCAGAAATGCTTGATATGGCACACCTGGGTGGCTCAGGCTCAGGTCATGATCTCGGGTCCTGGGATTAAGTCTGGAGTCAGGATTCCTCCTCAGGGGGGAGTCTGCCTCTCCCTCTGTTCCTCACATCACTCATGTTCTCTTTCTCTCTCAAATAAATAAATAAAATCTTTTAAAAAAATGCTTAATTCATGATATTTAATAATATCTTTGGTAAAAATAAGAATAACCAGACAATAAAAATAGTATTAAACTTCCATATCTAGTATCATGAATAAGGTGTATGTAACCTTATATAAATTCACTGAGACTCTCATATCCATCATTCCTCTTCCAAATATTCCACTATGAAATAATTCTCAGACTGGCATTCTGAAAAGTCTCTGATGTTGAAGCCATAGAGACTGACTAATAAATTATATTCACAGCTTCATTTAAAAAACAAAAACAGCAACAAAAACAAAAACCTCACCACCAACAACATTCTAAACAACTATTGCCCTTTTTAAATTCTAAATGTTAAGAAACCTTAACATGTAGATCACAAGTACTTACAACTAGGAAACAATCTGGTTAATTAGGATATAGAATGAATAAAAGGAGCCTGGATTAGTATTCTAACCTTCTGTAATTATGATATGGCATTAACTAATTAGGATATACAGCTATAGATTTATTGCTTAAAAGCTCTGAACTTTTACTATCATTTGAGATCTTTCAGTGGATTATTTTATCTTTCCCCTTCCAGAAATGGGTTAGATCAAAATGACTATCACATGGTATGCCTCTTACACAAGACAATGGCTAGGTAAACAATCAGTCCCATCCTTAAACCAATTTGGATCACAGCTCAGAGTTGAACCCATCAGACATGCCAGTCAAAGCACTTAATTCACCAGGTTGGACTCTGTTATAACAGAGTCTGTGTCCTTTGTATTCCTATTTGGGTAGTTATTCTAATAACAACCATTCATCCCCATGGACACAAAGCCTGTTAATCTATATAGCGGTACCCAGAACAAGAGACTTTGAGGAGGGTTGTATTGTGTTCTTACAAAAGAACATCAGTCTTACAATAGCAATGAGCCCTTGAATACTGGTTGTTTTTTACTGCTTATTTATACCCTGTGCTGTTTCCCTCCTAGGCTACGGACGAAGATACTGGCAATTACAGCACCATGGCATACCGACTCATCATTCCACCCATTAAAGAGGGAAAAGAAGGATTTGTGGTGGAAACCTATACAGGGCTCATCAAAACTGCTATGCTCTTTCACAACATGAGAAGGTCCTACTTCAAGTTCCAAGTCATCGCAACTGACAACTATGGGCAGGGACTGAGCGGCAAAGCAGATGTCCTGGTAAGTAGATAGACCTCCAGCTTAGGGGAAGCGCATGCACCTGCCAGTCTGCGGTAGATGTCTCCGACTCATGGAACTTTTATGTTTATTTGAAATAGGGGTTTTTTTTTTGTTTGTTTTTAAATATTTTATTTATTTGACAGACAGAAATCACAAGTAGGCAGAGAGAGAGGAGGAAGCAGGGTTCTTGCTGAGCAGAGAGCCCAATGCGGGGCTCGATCCCAGGACCCCGGGATCATGACCCGAGCCGAAGGCAGAGGCTTTAACCCACTGAGCCACCCAGGCGCCCCTGAAATAGGTTTTCTTAAATATAAATGTGATCAATTTTCCTCCAGGTTGCTAGTAGCCACAGTTTAGGATATAAAAGGTATAGCTTTAAGGCTGTGTATTTTTTTGACATTGGGAAATACATCCCAATATGTTTTCCTGTATGACTGTGACAGCAATTCCACAAGTGCTGGATTTCCATTTGGTCTGTAGATCACATTTTTAATATAGAATTGGCTGGATCTACTTAAAATTTTAAAATGCTTCACTGCTTTGTGCTGTAGAAATTAAAATGTATGAAATTTTTTATTACTGTTTAAATTCCTTTTAGACCTTTTGTAATTAAGAAAACAAAAGGAAATGCTTTGGAGAAAATTTATGTTCCAATAGATGTAGTTTCCTTCTTTTACTAAGATCCCCAGTGATGGCATCGATGATCCTTGACTCAGTTATATTTGGCTTCAGCCATGAATACCACTTTTCTCTTCCCTTTCTTTGTCTCTACCACATCTCCGTGGTAGAGTGTTCCCAAGGGAAGTTTGATCTTACTGTTTATTCAAGATACTCAACACCAAAGCTTCTGTCCCATGGAATTTCTGCCAGCTTGGAAGCATGGCTTGTTGGGACTTTGATTAATCTAGTAAACATTATAAGTTACAATTATTACTGGAAATGCTTGTCACAGGAATCCAGAATCCAGTATAATTTTTCTTCTGCTGTTTCCATCTTGTTAGATCTTCATCTTCACAGTTCCCCTCCATTAGTTCTCTGAACGAGTTTAACCTTCTCATATACGTAGACATCCCAGATCCCATATTTTTCTTCTAAATCATGAAGGCCAATTGTCATGACTGGTGGGCATGAAGAACAAGACATCTTTATTTAGAGCAAGAAAGCTGCATTAGAATAAACAAAGGCCATTCTGAGCCTAGAAGCGTTTGGCATAGAAGATTTCAAAGTTGACATAGGTTTTTAATAGAGTTAAGATCTATAAACCTAATGTACACAGTGTTGCCATTTCCCTTCCTGTTGTTTCAGGGCTGCACAATGAGGTGCTGTCAAAATAGACAGGATAAGTAAAATGCTGCAATAATGGGTGCATCTGGGTGGTTCAGTGGGTGAAACATCTGCCTTCAGCTCAGGTCATGATCCCAGGGTACCAGGATCGAGTCCCACATTGGGTTCCCTGCTCATGCTCTCTCACTCTGTCAAATAAATAAATAAGATAAAATCAATACTGCAATAACATAAGTAAGATGTAACTATATAGACTATCTGTGTAATATGTACATGAGCAATGTGAAGTTTATGGGTTTGTTATTTGGACTCTAAACTATTGTGTGGAAATGTAAAACTATACCTTTAAAATTACCCAAGGTACATTTAGGAAGAGTTATTTCTAAGTAATCATAATGTGATATATTTATGAACCATATATATGTGGAAAACTTACCAGCAAAACAATTTTTTTATGATGAGATTGGAAATCCTTTCAGTCAAGAAAAGGGAGTTGTAGGGAGAAATAAGACTTTGATGTAGGGGTTCTTTCAGAGAAGTCAAGTCATTACAGAAGACGACCTTCTGTAGTCAGAAGGCCTCCAGTGACCTCATTTCTGCTATTCTCCATCTAACTCATTCAGACCCAGTAACATTGGCCAATTTGCTGTTTTCCAGACAGCCAGACCTGTCCTCGCTCTAGAGATCTTGGCAGTGCTGCTGTCTAAAATGTTCTTCCCCAAATGTGTTCCTGACGAGCTCCCTCATCTCTTCCAAATATTTGCAAGGATGTATTTCATGGTGAAACCTACTCTGACCGCCCCATAGCAATGCAGCCCTACTGTGTCATTTCACACCTCTTTACTGTTTGCTCTTTACAACGGACTTATCATACTCATGTTCATATTTCCCCACAAAAACTCCATGAGGAGAGTTCTTTTGTTTTTTATGATTTTATTCCATGATGCATCTCAAATGCCCAGAATAATTCCTGACGTGTCATGGGCTCTTAGTGGCTATTCAATGGATGAATAGCTTCTCTATTACAGTATGTTAGCAGCTCTCAAAGTGCAGTCCATGGAACTCTAAGGATCTCTTAAATCATTTTAGGGTTCAGTATGGTCAGAATTTCTTTTGGTGAGAATGCTAGGACATTGTTTGATGTTTTAGTATATTGTATTTGCACCACTGTTTTCATTGTATCCTTCAGAGTCATACACAGAGAGAGAGAGAAAAGCCTGAAGAGTGCCCTTACTCATAAGCAGTAAAACTTACTAGTTTTAACAAATCTCCACTCTTGACTAAACACCTTTTCAATATTTTCTGTAATGAAATGGGAAGTATGTGGAAAGAATTTCTTCTATAAAAGGAAGAATAATGGTAGTCTCAAGGAAAATCTCTATGCAAGCTGAATTTACTGTTTTTTTTTTAAGGAATACTTTTTTATTTGGAAAAAATAATGAGATAAAATGTGGTGTCTCAAACTTGAATATTTGCTAGACATTTAAACAGAAAGGAACAAAGTGAGACAGCCAATTTAAGGAAAACAACTGACAGTATTTGCTGCTAATGATAACAACTAACAGCACAAATTAGAATATTGGAAACTTGTATTCACTCACCACTGTGATCTTGACAGCATCCTATTACTTAAAGACCATGAGATCAGTGGTCATATTAAAGAATGTGATTATTTTCTTGATATTGTGCTATATAATATGTCAGTATTTGAAAAATCTGCAATATTCAGTGAACCAGTATTTTCCAAATGACCAGTGCATGATGTTAAAACGTCTCTGTGGGTCAAGAGCCATTCCAAGTGCAAGATAGAGAAATGGGTTTTAACATAACTAAACCCAACTTTCAATTTCACATCACAACTGATCTCCGACTACCACTTGAGTTTGGGAGTGGTATCAAAGACTATACAAAGCTATCTGAAAACGATAATTAAACTGCTTCTTCCTTTTCAAGAGAAGTGAGATTGCACCAGAGGCCGGTCAGGACAGACTGGCTAGTGGCCAGTCGACGCAAGACATGGTGAAGCTCTTTAGAGCTTTGCTGCCCAGAGTGTGAGTTATTTGTCCCATGTGGTCACCGGGCACGTGCCTTTGTGACGATGTCACACTGAGATGTATTATAAGCATAAAATGCACCCTGAGTTTCAAAGACTAGGTATAAGAAAGTGAAAAATGTCTCCTTAATAAGTTGTTTGGGATTCAGTATGTGTGAGAATGATGCTGTATTAATATATCCGGTTAAGTGTATTATTAAATGACTTTAATTATTTTTTATCCTCTGGTACCCTATTGTGGGTACCAGAGCACTTGAAATTACATATCTGGCATATATGTGTGGCTTATGTTAATTTTTTTTTTACTGGGCAGCACTGTCTACACTATTTGGGAATGAATGGAAAGGAAGAAGAAAGGAAAGCTGAGCAATTTATGAAGAAGGATTAAAAGGGCTTAGAAAGAATATGTCAACTAGGAAGCTCTGGTTTTAGAATATTGTGCTTCACAAGTGTTACTTTTCCTTCTTTAGACTGTTGCTCATAATTTTAATCCATTACAGAGATTGATCCCACAATGATAGAAATACGTTTTTAAAAAGTCTTTATAAGCAGACTTGTTATAGTTGGTATAATAAACTGACGTGTATTTCCAGAAATATTTGTATGAAGACTGTACTGGGAAAGTAACAAATAAAATCTAGGAATCTTAAGCATTTAAATACCTTTATTATAGATGATAGATGAAGTCAAGATTCAGGGAATTAGCATTCCTTTGAAAGATCAAAATTTTAACTATATTAGCTTATTTTCTTGGTCAGCATAGTGAAAAATGTATGTGTTCTCCATAAGTCATGATTATACTTCAAGGAGATTTAAAACTTCTAAAGTAAATATTTATAGGTCAGTCTGAGACAAATACTTCGGAGTTACATGCAATCTGAATTTTGTTAACTTTATCAGAATTATAACTACATTGTTTTTTATCTTAATACAAAGGCATGTCTTCAAAAGTTAAGATCAAAAAATCTTTTTGATAAATTGTAAGCTTAATATGTATATATTTTGAGGCAAGTTAAACCTTTTTTAAGATTTTATTTATTTACTGGACAGAGAGAGCATAAGCAGGAGAGAGGCAGAATCCCTCACAATGGGCTCAGTCCCAGGACCCTGGGGTAATGACCTGAGCCAAAGGCAGATGTTTAACCGATTGAACCATTCATGCGCCCCTGAAGGATCTTAAATCTTAATTCATTTTGTTAGTTCAGTCAGAATTTAGCCCCAAAACTCATTAGCAAATTCAAAATTCCCTTGAGTAAGTACTTTATCCTTCTGAATAAAGGGAAAGTACCAACTGTCCTTAAAAGACAAAATGGTCAAGTTATTACTATCGTCAAGGCCAAATTTTGCTCCCAGATTGAGTCCCTAGCACATGAATTGATTTCTTTCCAAAAGATTACTTGTAAATGAGCTTCTGAAACTTTAAAACGTAATTATACAAAAGGAAATCCTACCACTTCCCTGCACCCACATAAAACTAACATTCTAGTTTTTTGTTGCCCTCCAATTACTAAGAATCTAGCACTCCTACATAATAGAGCCCTGGGTGTTTGTCATGGTAGACTGATTTTTTTAACCCAAAACTCCAAAACATTTCAGGGGCTTAACCTAACACATTTTATGTTTCTCTCACGGAACACAACAAGAGTGTACATGGCTGGGTGGTATTCCTGATGGCATTCCAGAAAATGGAGATTTAGGGACTCAAGCTCCTTCCACCTTGTGTCTTTGACTTCCTTTAGGGTTTCTTTATTCAGATTGAGACCAGGAAAGAAAGGGAACCCATAAGAAAAGACAAAGTTACACAAAAAGTGTGTTAATCCCTTTTTCAAATGATACCAGTTTTTGTTTGTTTGTTTCTTTTTTGTTTTGTTTTGTTTTTTGGTAAAGCCACAGTCAGGATCCATGTACACATTTGTGGGAAATTTGGACATAGGGTCCCAGATGCCAATAATGAGTTAGAGGTACAGGATTGGAACTGCTGGTGTTTGCTCCTAGGTGGTATTCAGACAGATCCCTGGCTTAATTTAGTCTGTACACGTGAATTATGAGACTCACACATGGTTTGAAAGATTTCTATTTAGTTGAAATATTTTGTATCATATTTTGGATTTCTTCTCTTGAAAAATAGCAAGGTCCAGCAAATCTGGACCTTTTCACCCACATGGCGATATTCATTAGGGATGAAAAGCCTCTTTATTAGTTTTCTTTTTTAAAAAGTGAAATGGGGGGTGCCTGGGTGGCACAGTGGGTTAAAGCCTCTGCTTTAGGCTCAGGTCATGATCCCAGGGTCCTGGGATTGAGCCCCACATTGGGCTCTCTGCTCTGCAGAGAGCCTGCTTCTTCCTCTCTCTCCCTGCCTGCCTCTCTTGCCTACTTGTAATCTCTGTCAAATAAATAAAACCTTAAAAAATAAAAATAAAAATAAAAAGTGAAATGGGGGTACCTGGGTGGCTCAGTCAAGCATCCAACTGTTGATTTCCACTCAGGTCATGATCTCAGGATCATGGTATGGAGCCCTGCATCTGACTCCAGGCTCAGTGTGGAGTCTACTTGAGATTCTCTCCCACTCCTCTGCCCTTCCCCCTGCTCACCTGCTCTCTCTCTATCTAAAAAAAAAAAAAAAAAAGTAAATCTTTAAATAAATAAATAAATAATGGAATGATAGTAATAACTACCTGATATGGTCATATTTAGAATTAAATGAGTGAAAACCTATGCAGTATTGAGGGGAAAAAAGTGAATGATAGTTTACACATGCTGAATAAGTACAATGTTTTTCATTTTTTTAAGTAAGATCATAAAAGGAATTCCATAAATGTTAGCAGAATAGAATTGATTTGTAAACAGCTGCTAAACTAGCTTATTTTAGTCCCACATGTAAATGTGTATCTATCTCTTTATTCACACAAATGTAGAATTGGCTGAAGCAAACACAAAGACTATGTGTGATGATCCCATAGAGTGAATTATTCAAACTAGTCATATCTCAGCTTCCTAGTCACACTGGATAGGTGATCTCTCGAGGTTTGTAAAACTTGGGTTTTCCATTATCCTGAGCGCCCTTCAATAACCCAATTAGAAAAATAAACGCACCTTCTTTCATGCTTTAGAAAATAACCAACGAAACAAACACACACAAATCAACCACACTAGAAGTCTAAGTAAGTTAGACTTACTTCTTTTTTAAAATTTTTTAAAGATTTTATTTATTTATTTGAGAGAGAAAGAGCATAAGAGGGAGAAGGAGACTCCTCGCTGAGCAGGGAGCCTGATGTGGATCCAATCCTAGGACTCCAGGATCATGACCTGAGATGAAAGCAGTTGCTTAACCAACTGAGCCACCCAGGCACCCAAGTTAGACTTACTTCTAAGTTAATAGTGATAGTGCATCAGTCTCCTCCTGCTCCAGCATCTAGCAGAGCTTGTATACCAAAGATACCATTCATTCCTACGTTACAAATGGGAAACCATGGCGTCCATGCCCAGTGGGGAAGAGATGGAAGCATTGTGTTTTGGTTATATAAAATGCTGGGGAGAAATCAGAGAGACAAACCATGAGAGACTCTAGACCCCAGGAAATAAGCTGAGGGTTACAGAAAGGAGGTGGATGGGGGAATGGGGGAACCTGGTGATGGGTATTAAGGAGGGCATGTGATGTGATGAGCACTGGGTGTTATATTCAACTGATGAATCATTGACCACTACATCAAAAACTAATGATGTACTATATTGTGGCTAACTGAACATAATTTAAAGAAAAGAAAGAAAGAAAGGAAGGAAGGAAGGAAGAAATGCTGCTGAGTTCTGAACAGGCTCTTGCTTTACTTCCTGCAGGTTTCCGTGGTCAATCAGCTGGACATGCAGGTCATCGTTTCCAACGTGCCCCCGACTCTGGTGGAAAAGAAGATAGAAGATCTTACAGAGTAATGGATTTTTCTTACTTATATATTGATTTTCATTTGGCTATAATTTTATTGGATTATGTCCTTTAAATCCTTAAAGTGTTCAGATGAAACATAGATTACAATATGTCATTTTAATAATTCAGGTTACCCTTTTCCTGAAACAGCTTCATTTAACGTAAGGGAAGCTGGTGAGAGTACCTTCGAATAGGTATGGAAATGAGATGTGAGAAGATCTTACTCAGGATGCTTTGACTGATGCATCAACATAACCTCAGAACGCTGCATACAAGTAAATCCTAATACTCATTATTAGAGCATATACATCTTGATTTTGTGGCCCCAAATTATCCAAAAAGCTCATTATCTCAGCAATCCAACTAGTCCAGGGAATGCTATTTCTCATAGTGATGTATCTAGATGGCTCAAGTTTATTCTTTCAAAAATCACAAAGACTAACTTTCACTAATACATATTTTGAAGTATTCTAGAATGTATGTCACATTGTGGCATGCCACTGTTGACTCAAAGTTGTGACTATTTATGAAGCTCTTGTTCTCTCATATTCTGAATGCTATCAAGGATTATTAAGATGCCTTTCTAGATCACTCTGCACGACCCGAACCTAGCCTGACATCATTTCCTAATTTTCACAGGGGCACATTCTTGTTATTCTGTGTCTTCACTTGAGTTCAGGCTGACAGATGTCAGTTATCACTGCTGCTTTCTAACAAAGTATCTTTCACTTCCAAGTTGCCTGAAGAAGCATCAGCTATCAACAGCTAAACTCTCTGTAATTATGTGTCAAATACAATAGGAAAAGCACTGATGAAATCATGAGTGCTTCTCCTAATGAAAACATATGTGCTATAGTCTATAACAGTTATTCCTTGCCCTCTCACAAAGGTAACCTTTGCATGTCATGTGCAATGTCCTATGGAGAAGGTGATTCTCAATGTGTGTGCTTGGAATATCAATCAGGCAGTGTCTGGTTTACTTGTACGAGGAAGGTTTACACATATTTAGCCTTTGTCAGAATAATAGCTGATTATACCAGTGGAAATCTAGAATCATGCCTGTCTCTTAGCTGCGTAATATTATCTATGGAAGCAAGCTTTCTCTGATTGTACCACCCAAAAGATGGTAGAACCATCTTCAGACTGTAGCACTTCATCCTGCTTTTATTTTTTCTTCACAGCATTATCTTCACAGCAAATATTGCACTGATATGCAATATTTTCATTGCATGTCAGTTCCCAACTGAAGTATAAGCTCCTTGAGGCTAGGAGACCTCTCTTCCATTGCTATAATTCCAGACATATTGTGGGCACCCAATGCATTTTACTGAATGAAAATTTTACACAAGCAAAATCATGATTCCCCTTTCTCATAGGGAAACAAAATTTAGGGAAACCGGAAAAAAATGACCAGAAAGAAGTATAATTTCATAGAAGTTTATGATATTTTTTTCTTCTTAAGTGGAAATGAAGATCTCAATGAGAAAAACCAGGCATCTTTCAAGTCTTGAGAAAAATGTATTCCTGTGGAAGGAGCTTTGAGTTCTGTGACATTAGTTTAGAAACCCGAGCAGGCCAAAGGAATATTGAAAAAGAAAGCCAAAGTTGGTGGCATCACGATTCCAGACTTCAAGCTCTATTACAAAGCTGTCATCATCAAGACAGTATGGTACTGGCACAAAAACAGACACATAGATCAATGGGACAGAATAGAGAGCCCAGAAATAGACCCTCAACTCTATGGTCAACTAATCTTCGATAAAGCAGGAAGGAATGTCCAATGGAAAAAAGACAGCCTCTTCAATAAATGGTGTTGGGAAAATTGGGCAACCACTTGCAGAAAAATGAAATTGGACCATTTCCTTACACCACACATGAAAATAGATTCAAAATGGATGAAGGACCTCAGTGTGAGAAAGGAATCCATCAAAATCCTTGAGGAGAACGCAGGCAGCAACCTCTTCGACCTCAGCCGCAGCAACATCTTACTAGGAACATCGCCAAAGGCAATGGAAGCAAGGGCAAAAATGAACTATTGGGATTTCATCAAGATCAAAAGCTTTTGCACAGCAAAGGAAACAGTCAACAAAACCAAAAGACAACTGACAGAATGGGAGAAGATATTTGCAAACGACATATCAGATAAAGGGCTAGTGTCCAAAATCTATAAAGAACTTATCAAACTCA
>PISX010018409.1:0-34576 GCA_004024625.1 Mellivora capensis
TTATATGTTATAAAACACAATTTGTGTTCTATAAATGGCAGTAACCTTGATGATATATAATAAAAATACTATTGATACAATAATTCCATTATTTTTCTTAACAATTAAGAATATGAAATGCATTAAAGTAACTTCAAAAAAGGATTGGAGAGAATCGAAAGGAGACAAAACTTGGAGGAATCTTACATTACAAAAAAAGAATTTTTTTGAACAGGCTGTTCCCTCTGCCTAGAACGCCTTGCCCCCAGATATTTGACTGACTTGTGCCTTTACCAGCTTCACACCCCCCTGCTAAAATATCACTTCCTCACTGAGGACTACCCTGATCACCCAACACACAAACATACTCCCTGTCAGACATACCCTGTATTGTTTATTTCCGCAGATTTTATAAATGTCTGATATAGTATGTTTCAATCTTTGTTCTTGTTGTTGTTTTTTTCATTGTCTTTCTGTTCTCTTTAGAATGTCAAACGCTTGATGGCAGGGATGTTAATCTGTTTTGCCACTCCTGTTTTCCCAAATTTAGAACAGTGTCTGGTACACTGTAGGCATCAATAGATATGTGTTCTTATGAACACCGTCTTTTGATAAATTAGACGCAATAAGCAGAACTTAATAGTGTAGGAATTTCAAATTTTTCCAAATTAATTTATAATAACAAAATATATATCACTTCTCCACAGGGGCTTTTGTTGGAACTTTTCAAAATACATCTCAACTTCAGAGAAATCAGTAATTACTGTAGTAGAGGGAGCAGAGAACTGTCAAGTCTATGGTGGTTAGTACTGTTCAATCAGGGAAAACAAAGATACTTTGAAAAATAATAAAATAGGATTTACCAACAAAGCATTAAAATATAGTGCAAAAGAGAGTAATTTGAAAATCAGTTTGCATAAAAATCCACTGATAGGTAAAGGTAATGGAATATGCAGTCTTGAAAACAATTGCATAAATATTAGCAATACTGACAGGTTAGTCACAAAAAGGTGCAGGAACTAATTTTTGGTAGTTACAACATTTATGCACCCTCCAATTCCAGAGGCTTAAAGTAAGTTAAATAACAATTTTTATAAAAAATAACACAGTACTAAATAAAGGTGAATAGCCCATGCACACATAAATATATAGAGTAATGTTTTACCTGGTCTTTTAAAGCTGATACATGAGAAGTCATCACAAATAAAACTGATAACTGATTAATAAAAATATTTTTGAACTTATATTTTTCTTAAAAGCTTGAAGAACTCTTCCAAATACAAAGTATAATAACATTCAAATTTTAAAAAGAGAGCAGAGGACTAAAACAGAAAAAAACCATTTATTTTTACTAGTAATTTTAAAAATGCAATTAAAAAAAAAACAATAGGATAATACATGCCCCCTTTCTCATTGGCTAAGCCTAAAATTAGTAATTAATACAGTTAGGGATTCTCATATACTTGTGAAATGAAAGTTGTTTCAAGCTTTTTGGAAGGAAATTTGGTTCTCTGATCAGTATTTTTATTTTTAAGAGTAGATCCTAAGGAAATAATCAAGAATCAGACTGTGTTTGATGTTTTAGAAAGTTCCTCAAAGGATTTTTAAGATTAAGATTGAAAAATAATAGAAACAACCTAACATTCAACAATAGAGGAAGAGTTTTATAAATTAAATAATGTAATTCAGTTAAGGTTAAATAAATAATGGTGTATTAATGTAATAACATTTTTGTAGCTATTAAAAATTGTGTTCAAAGCATGCCTAAGTCCTCATGACATGTTGAATACCAAATAAATGATATTAACATGGTTTTTAGAATGATCCCAATTGCTTTCCCCATTTGTATAACATATATAACGTGTCCTATCTACCAATCTATCAATTATCCACTTCATCTATGTATACATCACCTATCATCTAATTTTAATCTGGTTGTACTGTATTGAATGTAAGGCAAAGTGTGAAAATAAACTCTCTTTTACACACACACACACACATGCTCACACACGCATTAGTTTTTAAAATTGATTATATCTGGTTATAAGACTTCCGGTGACTTTTAATTCTTCTATCCACTCTTCTGCATTTTCCATTTTGTACAATGAAGCTAAAACATTTTATCATTAATAAAATAATTGAATAAAAGTACCTATAAACTTTTCCTGAGACCTACTGATATATGATCACCAAACTCTCATATTTTCAATTATGGCAGTTTCATGACTGCCTTAAAAGAAGGAAGTCAGAAAATAGAATGTGGCAGCTTAGGGTTGGATGTCACAGCTTTCCTTTGCTGAAAAAGCTCTTCTTTCATAGCTATTCACTGTTTATAAATGACAGCACAAAAGAATAATTGGGAAGAGTTGCCTGATACAAAGAAAAAGGGAAAGGTCTGTGGAAGTTTTCTGCCAGAGTTATTTTTGGAGCTCTTTAGTGGGCAGAACGGCCCTTCAGCAAGACTTGAGCTACCAAATGCATTGGTGGTTTTATCAGTTTTCTCAGAAAGGCTACAATAACTACCACCCGCCCAGCCACCACACCAAACACACATAAGATTATAAGGTTTTATTCTTTTGCTGTGCAACAATCTTCATTTGAAAGTGTCACAGTTAAGCTCTGTTCTTGAAGGGATAGAGAACTATAAGCAGAATTTTTGAAGGAAAAGTGCTTTCTGTGACCCAGAGGTGCTGAATTTGGGCAGTATCACCCAGAGAATCAGGTCAAGTCTTTGTCTGCTCTTCTCCCTCCTGAAAAACCTGTCTGCTCTCTTCCTCTTTGTCACCTCTTGTGATATGATATACTTACGGTGGCTACTATTACAAGGTGTCCATAGATAAAAGTGAACATAATAGACTTGTGAAACACACCTATGCCAGAGTAAGAGAACTCTTCAGAGAGCATTTACTGTCTGCAGGTGTTGTTTTTTACATCTTTAATTGATTAATTAAATTCGTCTTCACAACAGCCCTGTGCTACACTGCTAACATCCCTTTTGGTCTTAGATTAAGATCCAAGGCACAGAGAAGGAAGCTATTACCCAAGTTTACACAGCTAGTAAATAAATGATGAGCTAAGATATAGACCAAGGATTCTGGCTCTTAAGCCTCATATGAATTTCCTGACATTTTTGCAATGATCTATTGAGTCCCTGTGTGAAAATTCCCATGTAATGGTTTGGGTGTAGGTTTTCTTGCAAGTGCATGTGAATTCCTACTGTGAATCAGTTTTGGGGATGGTTTTCCCTAAGGCCAAAAAAGTAACTCGAGACTGGAAGAGAGTAGCTATTTCCTTCCTCTCTTCATATTCTGAAGCACGTGAAGTTTTAGAGCATCCTTTAGAGTCCTTTTTTTTTTTTTTTTCCTTTTGGCAATGGTGTTTGCAGTTGCATAATGGCAGTGCCTTTATTCAGCTGTCAGGAAAAACAGTGATTCTTGGTAAGGTAACATTGGCTCCACTTTGGCCCATTGGCAAGAAGTCAGGGAAGGTCTTTCTGACATTTTGAGTGTAAGGAAATTACAAGAGATCTGGGAAAACGATAGATTTCCGGACATGCTGTTCATGTTTTCTCCTCATTCCCAATTCTCCCTGCACCTGCTCACAGTTGTTCTGCCTTTGGGAAAATGACTGTACGTAAATCCTAAGAGTTATTCCCTCTGACTTATTCTTTTTATGGTTCTGAGCCTTTTGGTCTAGATTTTCATAGACAGGGCTCAGCGCTGAAGGTTTATCCAACTCTTTGGTGGGATAGGAGCCACCCAGGCCTGAGTCAATCAGCAGAAAACTGCACTGCTGTTCGAGAAAGCAGTCTACTGGGGGACAGCTGGGGTTGTGGCCAGCAGTGGTTATTTTATTCAGGTCCAACAGCATATGCTGACTTCCATGTGACAGATGGCACTATGGCTGCTGTGGATGCAGCTTAAACAGTGGACTTTCCAGAGGCCGGCATTTACGAAATTTGGTGCGGGTGAACACATGAGAATTTCTGCTTTCCTGGTGCAGCAAGGCAAACTGTTTAATGGGCCGGTGTAAATATCCTCAGGAATACTTCAGAAAGTGTGAGAGCAGACGTCTAGTAATGAAGTGGATTTCTTGCTCATCAGTCATCATGATTTGAATATCTTTCTGTTGTAAATGAGATCTTATTACAAGACCACAGGTTAGGGACTTCTCTCTGAGTTGACAATGACAGCCATTCTAGAATTGTTGTGCATGAGGACGTCCTTATTGCAAAGTCATCATATGTATCTTTATAACTCCTACTGCCCTCAGGGATCTGACTCCCATTTTTTTCCTGCCATAATTATGATATTTCTCTCCTTAAGAGCTATTGATTGATGAGTTTTACTTGCTGATTTCCACTGCTAAAATTACTTTTCTAATTTCCACTGGTGGAGACTAATTCTAAGGGTAGAAGTGATGAAAGAAATGCCACCAAATACGCTTCTAATGGAGAGGGGACAATAGAGAAGAGTCTCCATAGTCTGGCTGTACCCCTGATCCACTCAGATCTGCCCAAGTGTAAAATAATCTTGAATGAAGATAAGTTGGCTTGAGATTTACAGGTATTTTTTAATTTTTTGGATCTATATAAAAATTGCATGCTCTGCCCATCTGTATTCTCTCTTGCTGATCTTTATACAATGGAATTCTACAAATAACACTGGATAGTGGGTGGCAAGTAAAGCTATAGCTTTAGCACTGTACTAATTTGCTTTTATTTAAATCTGCTTTTTGGAACGATTCTAACTCCCGCAAGGGCTGTAAGCAAAAATATCCAAGAGAAATGAATTATTCCCCTCCTCCTTCTCTTTTTACTTTGTAAGGAAATGAGCGTTTCTGGTGTATTGCCTTGTTATTTGCAAAGCACATGGATTTTAACCCTTGAAAAAGTTTTAAGGCAAGAATTACAATGAATACTCACCCAGGAGCATCACCTTGCCCAAATCACATAGCAGGTGTCTTTATATGAGACACAACTGAAACTTGGACATTCTGACTCTAAATTTAGAAGGTTTTGTTTGTTCTGTTTTTTTGGTTTATGTATAGAACTATTCTGAAATATAAATAAATTATAAATAAACAATTCAAATAATATAAAGCATCTAAAGTAAAAATGAAAAGCTATTTTTCTTCCTCCTAAAGCCATGACTCATAACAGCAAGATGTTTATATTTCTAGAAACTTTTAATGGATATATATAGTGTATAAAAATACTAATATGCATAAGAATATTCACATATGGTTTTTTTCCAAAATTATGTATGTACTAAATACATTGGTTTGTAATTTGCTTTTCTCACTTAATATCCCAAGACTTTCAGGTTGTAGGTATGATGCCGACTGTTTTTGATAGTTACCTGGTTTTTATGAAAATAGTGGAGTTGACCTTGGAACAACATTTTTGAACTGCATAGGGTCCATTTCTAGGTGGATTTTTAAAAGCTCAGTGGAGTATTGTGTTTTTCTTCCTTACAGTTTTTCTTAATAACATTTTTCTTCTCTAATTCACTTTATTATAATACACTATATGAAATAACATATATTAATATAAAAATATGTGTTAACTGACCATTTTCTGTTACCAATGTCATATAGTCAACAGTGGGCTACCAGTAATTAAGTTTTTGGGGAGTCAAAAGTTAGCCTTGAATTTTCAGCTATGCAGAGAAAAGGTTGATGCCCCTAACCTCTATGTTATTCAAGGGTCAGTTGTATGAATATATGCACATACAACCTTCTATGTTACTTATAATACATACATATGTGGTAAATACATATGTACGTCAAAGAATAATAAAAAAGATTATTATGAAACACCATAAAGTACAGGGTTCCTAAATGAGACCTACAGGTTGGAAATCAAATTTTGCTAATAATTTATAAGGGCGCTTGTAATGGTAAGATACAGATAAATTATGGAGAAGTCTGAGACGGTCAACACATTTCTTCAGATTCTTTCTCATTATATTAAAACACACTCTAGGGGCACCTGGGTGGCTCAGAGGGTTGCGCCTCTGCCTTTGGCTAAGGGCATGATCCCAGGGTCCTGGGATCAAGCCCCGCATCAGGCTCTCTACTCAGGGGAGAGTCTGCTTCCCCCTCTGCTGCTCTCCTCTGCTTACACTCTCTGGCTCGCAAATGAATAAATAAAATCTTAAAAACAAAAACCAAGAAAACAGAGCTTTCAGTCTCTCATTTTAAATAGTTGTGCTCCACAAATGCCTGGTTATTTTGACTTGTGAGATTTGACCAACGTGTTAGATGCTTATTTACTACTCAATTAGATAATGGCCTAAGCTGTGCCAAGTCCAATGACCTCAGAGTGCATCATGGTGCTTTGTATTTCTGTCCATTCGCTTAAGTCAAACTTACATTTGCCCGCACCTTTTGCTTTCTATGGTTCTAGATTAGAGTTGGCCAAAAGGGGAATTTATACAAGATTTGGAAGTTGGGAGTGAAGCAGCAACCATCATTCTCTGAACTTCCTTGTGGATAGATGTGAGGAGAGCTTGCCTTCGCTCTCCACAGCTCTGTTCTCAGATCTTCTTTCAACATGTTGGACTTGCTGAGCTGAGTTGGACTAACAGTAGCTCTAAGACTATCGCTGGACACTTGGATGAGGATCCTCAGTGACAGCAGCCCCCAATCTATTTCTGGACTGTGTTCCTCCTTGGTAGCTCCCCCTTCAGTGTGATGGAGTCAGTGACTTTGATTCTCCAGTTCTTCCTTTCAGATCTTCACTTCCCAGCTCCTCCAAAAACCGTTCTAAGTAGCATTCCTAAAATAATTGTCTGTTCTTTTGTGCCATAATAAGTTCTGGCCTTTCCTACTAGAACCCTGACTGATTCAAGTTTGGGCTGAAAAAGCTGAAGCACCAACAACAGGAAACCACAGTTAACTGTTTCTTAGCAATTCCTCAGATCAAGAGGTCATCCCTAGCTAAGCATAGAGATGCAGAACGAAAAAGAAGCACTCCATCCTCTTGTTTACCAGCCTGAGAGGTGTGTATAAGAGAGAGGTGGGGCAGGCCATGTCCAAGGCATGTTAGACCCCCAACACCCACTTTTCCCACCTCCTCATCCACCTGCGGTTTTGTGTTGCTCCGGTTTTACTCCAGAGAAAACGTGCTTTAGAGATCTGAGTCACTGTGAGGGTGGATTCTGGCACTGTCGGTCCCACGCGGAGAGGGAAGAAGCAGAAGCAAAATTCCAACAACCCTGTCCTTATTTTTATTTCTCACAATGGGGCAGAGCTGCCTTCTGCTCAAATACCTCCTCCCCTGTGCACACACCTGCTTCAAGCAGCCTCCTTGAGGTTTCTCTTAGTTCTCCCCATGTCAGAGTGTTTTCTCTAATTGTCTTCAGGGGCAGAGCTTTTGAAACGTAGCCAGCACTGGAGCTTTCCTGTAACCAGTTTCCATATTTCCTGTTGTTTCTTTTTCTTCTTTGTGAATGTATTCATTTTGGAAACATTTGAAGTAAATAAATGTATTTAAACTGATATGTTGAATTGCAAACCTCTTTGGCTTTGGTTACACTTTGTCTTAGACAGCTCTGCCTGACATCACAAAATATCGTAGACAAGGTGCCTTTGACATAGAAATTTATTTCCACACATCTCTGGAGGCCGGAAGTCCAGGATCTGGATGCCAGTAGGTTTAGGTTTTAGTAGGAGCCCTCTTCTAGGCCTGCAGTTAACTGCCCTCTCATGGTGTCCTCAAGTGGCAGAGTGATAAAGATTTTCTGATGTCTCTTTTAAAGGACACTCATGCTATCAGATCAGAGGCCTACCCTTAGGACCTCATTAAACCTTCCATAAAAGTCCTATCTCTAAATACAGTCCTATTAGGGGTTAGGGCTTAAACATATGAATTTGGGGTGGACACGATTCAGTCCGTAGCACAATTACAGTTTTAGTTATTCTGTTTTACTCTCCATCTTCAATATAGGAATGCAGAATCTTCCCATTGTAGCAGGGCTACTCATTTTGTTCTCAGCCCTCTTGCTTTGCTTTAATGTCCCCCCACCCCAACATATGACCTCCTAGAAATTTTTGTAACATAGATCTATCCTTCTTGTTCTTTTTTTTTCCTTAAGATTTTATTTATTTATTTGAGAGAGAGCAAGAGACAGCACAAGTGGAGGGAAAGGCAGAGGGAGAGAGACAAGCAGACTTCCCACTGAGCAGGGAGCCCTACAACCTGAGCCAAAGGCAGACATTTAACCGACCTAGCTACCCAGGCACCCCAGAGCTGTCCCTCTTATAACTTCCATGACCACTTAGTTATCCTCTTTCCCAGTGCCCTTGGCCAGGGAGGATATTATTAGTTTCAAGTTTAACCATTTTAGGCATAATGACTAAATCTAATCGAAATGCATATGCAGATATGAACACCTTAGGAGAACTTTATTAACAAATCTGTGTTGGCTAAGTGCTATATGACAAATACTGGGCAGTTATGGAGACACATAAATAGGGAACTAAAATTCTAGCTCCCAATAAATTTATACTAATGAAGGGAATTTGAAGCTCTTTCAGTGTTAAGATGTGGGATTAAATACTCATTAAATCACATCACATAGTCAGAGACTCCTTAGTTTTTGGCAAGCAGACCATGTATTTTCCAATTACGGTAAAGACTCTGAGCTCAGACCATGTGTTGTTGAGTGTGGATTTGATCTCAATATCTGGGACAGATAATAAGGATATCAAATACTTTCACTCGTAAGTATTCCGTCTAGTAAATATGCTAATATTATTGGTAGTAGGCATGCGTAACTGAGTAACTAGCTCATTCCATAAGAGAAATGACCCATAAAGACAAAAAAAAAATCTTTATTTTTTCTGCACAATTGTTTTATATTTCCAGTGGATATTCATGCAAAATGACCTGTTAGGTTTTGTGAAAATTTGGTATGGTTAGAAATGTAAAAGAGTCACAAAAATTTTATCTGGAATGTCTGTTTTTGAGAAAGCAAAGTGACCTGAGGGTTTATCTAATGGAGTGTGATGGAATAAATGTTGGAAAATTAGTTGGAGCCTGATTGCAGGGTTTCTTGGACTCTAAGAGTTTAGTTTGACTTATATGGTTTCTCTGATATGAAACCATCAAAATTTTTTGACCAATAGATTAATATAAGTAAAGTTTTTTTTGTTTGTTTGCTTTTTAGAGTAATTTGCTGACAAGATTGACTTAGTCTTCGTAATTTAGGATGTATCAGGCTCATATATGAAGCCAGATTGGAGTCTATTACCCAAAAAAAAAAAAAAAAAAAAATCTAGATTTGTTAAAAACTGAGTTCAGTAGAGAAAAAAATCCAAAATATAGCAAGGTCTCTGAAAAAGTTCAACAAGATATCATAGAATGTTAGTTGTCAATTTAGACTTAAATAAGCATTCAAAATGTGTATCTATTTAAAAATGGAGTCATCAGTCTTTTCATAACATAAAACACGTTAAAGAAGAGTTAACTCTATGAGACAAATGGACTTCAATGAAAAGAAAAAAACATAATTTAAGGAGGTAATTAAGACAGGACTTGGGTAGTAGGGTTTTTTAGTACTGTATATGATATATTTTTATTAAAAAGAGACAAAATTTTATTTACAGAAAATATCAATATAGCAATTCTGATTACTTTTAAACAATTCAAAAATGTCATAGCATACTGTCAAAAACTTGTTTCTATGATAAGGTCCACAAGACAAAGTAAGCTATATTTAGATCAATATATAGGAAATAAAAGGAGTTGCCTAAATTGCCATAAGAACCAGAATTGACCAAATCATTCTACTTCCATTTCCATTTTAGTTATTGTGCTTATTAAGTTAGAAGAAGGCAGCTTTCAGTAAGTATTACATTCTATCATATTGGCAAAGTATCAGAAATGTCAGTCATTTGTATTCCAATACCATGAAAATGTATTTATTCAACTTTAAAAAAATGTTCGGCATGGTATTAAAGAATAGTTCTGGGAATTTTCATTGGAAATTCTTAGGCATGATCTTAACATATATGAATGTGATGCAGGGAGAAAGAAGAGATTGGTGAAGGTGAAGGAAAGAGAAAAAGAGACAGAGAGAGAAAGTGGGGGAGGGAGAGAGAGAAGATCAGTTTCCTTAAACAAAGGAAATTTCTTATCAAATAATGCAAGATTTATAAAATCAAATTGCAAACTCTAAGGTGTTATAAAAATAAAATGAGATTTACTATTTTACTTTGTAAATGAGGACTTAATCTTTGTTTCTGTGACTGCTATAAGGACATTTGCATCACAAGAAACTGAATATATTGAGTATGATGAGTGACAACTTGTGTCACTGAGAAATGGTTGTAAAATTCATTGAAAGTGTTATGTACAGGGCACCTGGGGGGCTCAGTTCAGCATCTGCCTTTGGCTCTGGTTCCAGGGTCCTGAAATCAAGCCCCTGCATTGGGCTCCTTGCTCAGCAGGGAGCCGGCTTCTCCCTCTCCTCCCCCCTCATGCTTTCTTTTGCTATCTCTGTTTCTCTCTCTCAAATAAATAAAATCTTAAAAAAAAAAAAAAAGGGAAGTAGGACTTTGGATGGTCTTCCTTTTATTATTTTGTACATATGGTATTTCTGGAAAACCTAAATGAGTCTTAGCAAAATAAAAATCATATTTTTCTGTATCTACAATTTCTTCACACAACAAATATACCTTTGAAATTCTCTGTTAACAGCAGAGACATTGCCAGTCTCTAAACAAAAGCTAAGAAAGAATACACACTCCTTAGAAGTAGTGATTTTTGAAATGAAACTATTATAACTGGTTACTTCTTTGCATACCAGTCTTAGGAAAATTAGGTTTAAAGGCATGGGAAAAACTTAAAACATCTTCAATTTTTAAAATTCCATATTTATTCTAAAGGAATCACTAATCTTTGTGATAAATTTATAATTTCTAATCATTAGAATGAATAGGGGCACCTGGCTGGCTCAGTCAGTAGAGCTTGTAATTCTTGATCTCGAGGTTTTGAATTCAAACACCATTAGGTCAGAGAGATGACTTAAAAAAAAAAAAAAGAATTACTAAATAATGTCTTGGCTCACACTTTTCTTTTTAATAAAAAAATATGTGTATTCACTAAAGTGAAAGAAGAAGAAAAAAAAGGAGGAGGAGAAGAATAAGAAGAGAAAGGAAGGAAGGAAGGAGGGAAGGAGAGAATGAAGGAAGGCGGGAACAAAGGAAGAAAGAAAGAAAGTGCATCCAAATTGTAAAGGAAGAAGTAAATTGTCTGCTGATGATAACATTTTATATATAACAAACCCTAATGACTCCATCTAAAACTGTAGCTAAAAGATAAAAAATGAACATACAAAAATTGATTGCATTTCCATGCATTAACAAAATATCTGAAAAAGAAATAAAGAAAATAATCCCATTCACAATATCATTAAAAACAATAAAATATTTAGGTATAAATTTAACAAAGGAGGTAAAAGAACTATACACTAAAAAACTATAAGACATTGATAAAAGAAATTGAGGAAGAGACAAATAAATGTAAAGCTATCCTGTATTTGCAGCTTGGAAGAATTAATACTGCTGGAATATCCATAGTACCTGAAGTCATCTGTAGATTTAATGCAAAATATCAAAATTCCAATGACATTTTTCCACAGAAATAGAAAAAATAACTTTAAAACTTGTATGGAACTTCAAAGTGCCTATTTTTTATTATTATTTATTTATTATTTATATATATATAATATATATTAATATATATAATATATATGGTATACTATATTTATTATTATTTATTGCTAAAAAGCAATAGTGAGAAAGAACAAAGCTATAAGTATCATAATTCTTGATTTCAAACTATACTGCAAAGCAATAGTAACCAGAACAGTATGTCGCTGATATTAAAACAGACTCCCATGACAATTGATAAGGATTGAAAACCCAGAAGTAAACCCACACTTGTACAGTGAACTAATATTTGACAAATGAGCCAAGACTACTCAATAGAGAAAAGATACTCTCTTCAATAAATGGGGTTTGGAAAACTGAATATTCACTTCCCAATGAATTAAACCCCACACTTAAAAATTTAATTGAAATTGATTAAATACCTAATTGTAGGACCTGAACTCATAAAACTCTTAGAAGAAAACATAGGAAAAAATGTCCTTGACATTGGTCTTGGTGATGGTTTTCTGGATATGACACCAAAACCATAAGCAAAATAAGGAGATATACACAAGTAAAATGGTTGATTAATGGAAGTTTTTAAAGATATATGCACAATAATCTTTATAAATATTATATATATATATTTAAATGTAACAAATATTTACAAAGTTGAATGGAAAAAAGAACAACAAAAAAGTCTTAGTGGAACATCAGATCATATGACTAGCTGAACATTAAATGAGTGTCCCATGATGGGGGTGCAAGAACAACAGCTCTGTGAGGGAGCTGGAATGTTTGAGAAACACATTTATACAGCATAAATTTTTCACTCTTACATGGTAATATTTATATGTTGCATATAATATATCCAGTATTAATAATATACATACAAGTAGGCATAAAATTAAAATAATTCAAGAAACAAGTCAATAGTATTATGTTTTCCTCTTGTTTTGCCTATAATAAAAGTCATGGATAATATTTTTGTGTTCTGTTGTCCTAATTTTCCACCACAATAGTATGAGGGAATAGTACAGAAAAATCTCTTAAGTCTTATCTGACACATTTTTTTTCTTTAAATGTAATCCTACTATCAGGTTAAACTCATGTTTGGAATTATAAAGAATATGAAAGGTGTTAGTATTAAAATAAATATTTTTTTTACAGAAATTTTTTCTTACATTAAATTATTTTTGGTATAGATAAATCAATATAGACTGATTTATTATTTAAAACATTTACTGTTACCTGGTAGATAATACACTATATTCTAGATTTGCATAATTTAGTCTCTAACAGGCCAAAAAAAACTCAGCATTTACCTTTCATAAAATAGTAAATTTATTCATTTTCTACTGTTTCTCCCCCAGATTTAATGATGATTTTATTAGTTATTTTGAATTATTCTACTCAAAACAAGTTTTCCAGGACTTTATGTATGCAAATATTTATTAAATTACAAATTTGTTGAAGTTATTATTGCAATAGTGGAGCCCGGAGGTCTTTTATTGCAATAACTAATTGCAATATTTAATTGGGTCCTGTGACAGTTATTCATCTGTTTACACACTTGAGAAAAAAATGTTTCCAAAAGTCAGGATTTAATTTTCTTTTGGCTGCATTACGTAGTTGTAAAACAAGTACAAAATAATAATAAAGATAGTAAAATTACCCAAGTCAAAAGTTGTTGGAATAACTTAATGTTCTTGTTAAAGAGTCAGCAAGATTTCTAGCACTGGGAGCAAAAGCAACCACTTTGTCATATTTGAAAAATAAAGAAAAAAGGAAAAGAAGAGAAAAGGAAATAGTGGAAGAACAAGGAAGAAGAAAAAATAATGAAAGTAGGATGCCTAGATGGCTCAGTCATTAAGCGTCTGCCTTGGGCTCAGGTCATAATCCTTGGATCCTGGGATGTAGCCTTGCATCCTGCTCCCTGTTCAGGGGGAAGCCTGCTTCTCTCACTTCCTCTGTCACTCCCCCTGCTTGTGTTCCCTCTCTCATTGTGTTTCTCTCTGCCAAATTAAAAAAAAAATCTTTAAAAATAATGGAAGTTATATGAGCAATGAAGTGAAGTAGTCTACAGCATATTTCCAGAATAGGAAATCTTAATGCATTTATACCATGAATTGTCTTCTACTCCCTTACTATCATTCAAACCACTTTGGTAAGAAATGTCAGAAGTGGAAACAAGCATAGTTACTTGTCTGGATTTTAAAAAGCTTTTCCTAGGAGATTCCACGTGAAATTTTTCTCAATGTACTTTTTTGTATCTCTACTATAGCATATCACATGATGTTCATGCTATCTATTTACTTATTGGTTTCTTCCAATTTGTGTACTTTTAAAGAAGAGAAAATATTCATATTTTATTTTTCTGCTTGGCACATTTCATAGTAAGTGCTAATAAATGATAATTTATTGAATAGTTTGCAATGTCTACTGCAACATATAAGACTTGCAGTGTGATTAAAATGTAATCAGGTGTTTTTTTTTATCCTGAGACATAGATAATGACGTAAGAGATTATTTGATCCAATAACGTCAATTGCAGCAGCATGTAAACAGATACAAAGAATATTGCATCCATACTCTTACAAAGAGGGGACACACAAAAGCTAGAAACACTGCGATCTTTTTAATGAATAAATTGAGGAATTCAGAGTTTTTTCATTGAAATGTCTTCCCATGTTATCAGTTTATTAAAAAAGCATAACCTTTATTTTTTATTTTATTTAATTTTTTATTTGCATATAGTTAACATAACATTAGTTGTATGACATACTGGTTCAAGTTCTCTATATATTATGCTATGATCTGAAGCTGAAGTATATATTATAGAAGACATCCTAATAATAATTCTAAGGTTATTATTAGTCTGGGTATGAACCATGGTTAGAATTCTATAGTGAAAATACAAAATAGATGTAAAATTCAAGGGTCACTAATTTATATAAAATTATTTATTACTTAGAACATTTACTGCTACATGGTAGATAATGCTTTATGTTCTAGGTTTGTGTAGAAAGTAGCACTATCATCTAGTTCATAGTAGTTTGATGTTCCATCTTGTAAAAGGGATAGTAGTTTTATCCTATGTGGCAATATCATATCACTGGTTTTCCCATTCTATATTTATCTCAAATAATCACATCTATTTCACACACTCATAAGTTCTTTTCATTGTTGTTGTCTGTTTAAGACTTCCATTGGTGATCACCTCAAGCTGAGTTGAAATCCTAGAAAGGTCATATTTATGCCCTCAGAGTAAGGACAAAGCCAAAATAATTTCCCTCTAATCAAGCCTCAATATTATAAAAGTAACCCTAAAGCTGTAGCTGTCCACCAGAACAAAATTATATACTCCTTAAAGGAAGATAACAAAAGTAAACAAATAAATAATTCTAATGTGCAGCATATATTTGAAAAAAAAAAAAAAAGGAATTCATATGGAAAGAAACAAAAAAACAACAATGGCTCTTATTATTGAAGGAAAGAACAGTTAATATAAGGAGGCCCCACAGGTAATCCTTATGGTGATATTAGTAGACAAGAACATTAAAATTGCTGTTAGAAATGTATTCAAAACATTTTGCAGAAAAAATGCACAAAATGAATGGAAATATGTACAATTTGGGGGAAAATAGAAAAACTGAAGAAGAACCAACTGAAAATTTTATTGCTAAAAATGAAATATCTTAAGGAAAGGATTTATTGTTAGCTTAAGAGCAGACAAAACAAAAATCATCTAAATCAGAAATTACAAAAATTAAAGCAATGCAAAGATAAAGAAAATTAAAAGTAATAGAGAATGTAAAACCAGTGAGACAATATTAAATAGTTCATGATGCATATCATTAAAGTACCAGAAAGAAATAGGAGACAGAAAGATACACAAATTAATCAAAAAGATAATACCTATTTTTTTTTTTGCCAAAAACTGATGAAAGATATCAACCCACATGGTCGAGAGGCTCAGAAAATCCAAGAAACTCATACATAGACACTACATAATCAAATTGCTGAAATTAAGGATTAAAAAGGGTCATAAAGGCCTTGCTAGGGAAATAAATAAATATTACACTTAATATAACAAAAATAAAGATGACTGATTTAACAGAACATTAGAATAAACACCACTATGGAATTAAGTTTTAAAGTGCTTTGCAGAGGTGGGGGGACACCTGTCAACATAGAATTTTACATCCAGTGAAAATATACACTTAAACATAAAAACAAATTAAAGACATGTTTAACAAACAAAACCACCAATAAATGTTCATTATAAGAAATGTTAAGAGAATTTTTTTCTGATAATGACCATAGTCACAGATAAAAGTCTGTATCTGCAAAAATGATTGAGAATTACTCAAAATGGTAAAAATGTGGGGTGCGTAGGTGGCTTAGTGGGTTAAAGCCTCTGTCTTCAGCTCGGGTTATGGTCCTAGGGTTCTGGGATAGAGCCCCACATTGGGTTCTCTGCTTAGCGGGGAGCCTGCTTCCTCCTCTCTCTTTGCCTGCCTCTCTGCCTACTTGTGATCTCTGTCTGTCAAATAAATAAATAAATCTTTAAAAAAATGGTAAAAATGTAAGTAAATATGAAAGGGCCATGTTAAGGTCTATTAAAAGACAATTTACTATTTAAATAAAATGTAATATGTATGATAGGGTTTTATGACATATACAGTAGTAAAATTATAAAATAATAACATGAATGGTGGGTTCAATTTGATTATACTGTTTAAATTATTTGTTGCATATGAAGTAGTATATTAATTTTATGTAGACTGTGATAAGATACTCATACATATTTTAATCTTTAGAGAACCCAGTAAAAAAATAATAAAAATACAAAGGGGTGGAGCTAAAGCCAGTAGTGGAGAAAACATGACAAATTATGAAAAAAAATCTAAAATATGTAGTCAATTAAAAACAAAGAAACAAGTAGCAAAGGGAAAACAAATAGTAAAATAGTATACTCATATCCAAGTCCATCACAAATTGCATTAAATATAAACAAACCTAACAATCCAATTGAAAGATAGAGATTGAGTGGATAAAACAACAAAACAAAAAAGCTGTTTATGATATATGCAATTTTAAATATAAGGACACATTGAGATTAGAAATAAAATGACATGTCTCATAAAGAGTTAGTTTCCAAAATATATAAAGAACTAATAAAATTCAACACCTCAAAAATAAATAATCTAATTAAAAAATGGGCAGAAGACATGAATAAACATTTCTCCAAAGAAGACATACAGAGGGCTAACAGACATATGAAAAGTTGCTTAACATCACTGATCATCAGGAACATGCAAATCAAAACTACAATGAGATATCACTTGACACCTATCAGAATGGCTCAAATCAACATCACAAGAAACAAGTGTTGGTGAGGATGTGGAGAAATGGGAACCCTCTTGCACTGTTGATGGGAATGCAAACTGGGCACTCTGGAAAACAGTATTTTCCACAAAACATTAAAAATAGAACTACCCTATGATACAGCAATTGCTCTACTGGGTATTTACCCAAGAATACAAAATACCAATTCAAAAAAATATATACTAATTTGAAGGGATACTTGTACCTTGATGTTTTATAGCATTGACTGATGAATTGACTGATGAATATATAAAGAAGAGGAGGTATACACACACACACACACACACACACACACACACACACACCAGGAATATCACACAACCCAACCATAAAAAAGAATGAAATCTTGCCATTTGCAACAATATAGATGGAGCTAGAGAATATTATGCTAAGTGAAATGAATCAGTCAGAGAAAAATTCCAAATGATTTCACTTATATGTGGAATTTAAGAAATAATACAGATGAGCATATAGGGAAAAAAAAAGAGGCAAACCATAAAACAGACTCAACTACAGAGAATGAACTGATGGTTACGAAATGGGAGATGGGCAGGAGGATGGGTTAAATAGGTGATGGGGTTAAGGAGTGAATTTGTGATGAGCACAGAGTGATGTATGGAAGTGTTAAATTACTAAATTGTATACCTGAGCCCAATGTAACACTGAATGTTAACTAACTGGAATTAAAACCAAAACTTAAAAAAAGAAAGAATCCAATGAAGGAGATTATGGTGACAAAAACACTATCAGATCTAAGGAAGATATTAATGAACTGATAAGTAATGATTTATAAAATGGAATGCACTATAATATAGAGTTCTAAAGATTTTTTTTTTGTAATTTGATAGAGAGAGAGAGAGATTACAAATAGGCAGAGAGGCAGGCAGAGAGAGAGGGCGAAGTAGGCTCCCTGCTGAGCAGAGAGCCCCATGTGGGGCTCAATCCCAGGACAATGAGATCATGACCCAAGCCGAAGGCAAAGGAGGCTTTAACCCCCTGAGCCACCCAGGTGCCCCTAAGAGTTCTAAAATTGTAAACACTAAATTAAAACTAAAAAAACGAATGATATTTGTTAAAAAAATTTAAAAAATATAGCAAAGAAAAGGAATAAAATGTTGGAAAAATGTTAGGCATATTTTAATCATAAGAAGGCAAGTGTGTTTACATTAATATTAGACAAAATATAATTCAAACCAGAATATATTGCTGAATACAAAGAGAGGGGTCATAATTGTAAAGTGATTAATTCCTTGGAAAAATAAAATAGTTTAAAAGATGAATTTACCCAATAACCTCGCTTCCAGATATACAGAGCAAACACTAACAAGACTGAAAAAAGAATAGTTGTCACAGAACTGTATTCATCCTCTTACAATAGGGCATAAATGCTTATATGTTCCATTTTGTAAAAATATTGAGTCTTTGGAGAAAGATTTTCACATTTTTTTAAAAGATTTTATTTATTTATCTGTCAGAGAGAGAGGGAGAGAGAGAGAACGAGCACAGGCAGACACAGCGGCAGGCAGAGGCAGAGGGAGAAGCAGGTTCCCCGCCGAGCAAGGAGCCCGATGCTGGACTCGATCCCAGGATGCCGGGATCATGACCCAAGCCAAGGCAGCTGCTTAACCAACTGAGCCACCCAGGCGTCCCAAGATTTTAACATTTTTTAACTATAAATTTCCAGCAATATTTCTATGGTAAATAATGATTTTAGACACTTGGTGTCTACCTTAGAAGAATAGGAATTCTTCTAACAAGCCAGTATTAATATGTCTATAATACAGACTTCAGTGTTTTAAGAATTAGAAATTTGTTTTAGGAAGAGAAAGACAAAAATTGTTAAGAAGTTCTGGGGGCCTCTTTGTGGCTCAGTAAGTTAAGCATGAGGCTGGGTTTTGTCTCAGGTCATGATATCCCGCATTGTGGATGGAGACCTGCATGGATCCCTGCATCGGGCCCATGTCAGGCTCTGTGATCATTGGGCCTTCTGCTTGACTACTCTCTCCCTCTGCCCCTCCCCCAACTCATGCAAGCTCTCTCTCTCTAAAATAAAGAAATAAAAATTCTTAAAAAGTTCTGTTTAGGTACCTTTGAAAGAAAAGGGAGATGACCATAAGCTGCATGATGGAAGGGGACATTTTGCATTTTTACTCTATTCCCAGTGCTAATAGAGGGCCTAGAGCATGGTAGAAAATTATTTCTATTATCTAATTGGTAGATAATTTTAATTATCTACCAATTATTCAGTAAATAATTCTTGAATAATGAATATATCTCCTTAATCAGTGCACTAGTTTCACAAGCTTGTTACCTTGTACTACAACCGAATCCTTTTTTTAGTATGTAATGTAACTATAAATGAATAACATGCAAATGTAACAAATCACAAGAATATAAATTATCTACTAAAGGCAATAGACAAAAGAGTATTTCTAGCCTGAAGTTATGCTGAAAGAGAACCTTAATAACTGAAAGTAAAAAATAGAATAGTTAATGGGAATACATGTAAAACTAATGCATTATTGAGTTATATTCCATAGGGAGTTATGTACTTCAAATTTAGCTCTTGAAAAGATGAAGTACTTACTATGTAATTATTGTGCTCTTATATATACTATGATATTTTTGTGGTAGCACTCAGATAATATATATGAATATATATGCACATGCATACATATGTATATGTGTGTGTGTGTGTGTATATATATATACGTATATATATATAAAATATAATATGTGAGTTTAGATAAGGTTGCACCCTGAAATTGTTTTTATCTACAAAGTCAATGGTGTCAAGAATTTACCTCTAGTAAGAGATAATTGGAGCATTTCAGAATTTGGACCAACAAGGAACTTAGAGGGCTTCCTGGGTGGCTCAGTTGGTTAAGCATCTGTCTTCAGCTCAGGCCATGATCCCAGCACTCTGGGATCAGCCCTTTGTCCAGCTCTCTGCTCAGCAGGGAGACTGTGCTTCTCCTTCTCCCTCTGCTGCTCCCCCTGCTTGTGCACTCTCTCTTTCTCTTTCAATCTGTCAAATAAATAAATAAAATCTTAAAAATATAAAAAGGGACTTAGCAAAATAAAATATAATAAGCCCCGCAACAAAAATGAATATATGATATTTTTCTACTCTGTTGATTTAAAAGAAAGAGGTTTCTCAATATCTTATTTTTATGTATTTTTTTTTACCCATAGCTAAGTGAGATGTTTTGGAAAAAGCAACAAATAAACCAAGAACATCTTGCCCCTCTATGTCTTACTTACTGCTTCCAGAATAGAATTACACGATACTGTTAAGACTCCTTATTACATCATCTAAATATTTCTTTAGGATGTCCAATAAGCACTACCACCTCCATTTGTTACTTCATGGAAGAAGAGTCGTGTCCTAATCCTTTTTAGGCTTTGGCTTCTACTGCACCCTTAGTTTCCATAGGGTAGGTCCCTTGAAAACTGCCCCCCACCTCTTCTTCCTTTGTTTTTCTGTAAGAGTTGCCATTGATAACACGCAGGAGCTCAAATTATGCCATGCAGGTAGTACAAGCACCAGAGTTGACATGATGGTAACGAACAATGTAGATTTTAGTTGACAGAAAGAAGAAAGTAAAGCTGTTAATAGTACTCTTGAGCAGTTGAGGTGCCTCTTTCAACGGCTCTATGAACATCAGAGATTTTGAATGTTGGCTATGTACTTAGTTATTAGAAAGGATTTTAGCTTTCAGATTTCCTGTGAATATTCTATAGTTCTAGTAATAAGGTAACACATTATATAACTTATTTTTTGATTAACACACCCTGAGATATTTCATTGAAATATTTTGTAAATATGTACAGTTAAAATGTATACATTTTTAATATTTGTATAATGACCCACAATTTCAAGCTAAGTCAATCTGTAAAATTAGGCTGAACCTAGAGTTTATATTTTGTGGGAGGGACAAGAGAAAAGTATAGATTAATAATTACTCTAAAATATGGGATGGTGCTGCTTTGGCATAACTTCTCCACATGTTCAGATAATTTTGGCCAGTACTGATTTATTCAAGCAATAAAACCTAAAACAATTATTTTGACCCCACTGAGAATATTAAGATTCCTGAGAAATGTAAATGCTGAACCGCTAGTGAGATCTCTGTGGGAGAAATAAAGCAAATTTCCTTCAGTGAAGAAAGGCACTGCTGTGAACTTCTTTTCTGTCAACTTGGCTAAATGTATTAAGTAAGATTTAGTGAATAAGGTACAAAAAATAGCATGTGGTTGAAAATTGATTCAAATAATGAATTGCATTTAATACTGGAAACATGTTAAGGTAATTAAAGTAAATTTTGTTAATATTTGTACCCATTCAAATATGAGTTTCTTGACAAATGTAGTTTGCCTTTTCTAAGGTTGAAACAGCTCAGAAAATAACATACTTAAACAAGTGTCTAGATTAATGTTAATTTTCTATAACATAGTATTCTTAAAGAAATTCTGTAAAGTGAATACTGATTATGCCTATTATTACATTTTGTGCCTAATTATTTGAAGTCTGTTTTTGAGAGGGGAGGTAAACTGAAACTTCTTACTTTTCAAAAGAACAAGGATGAATGCCTTTTCTGTACTTACCAGATAGCATGACACTAGTAGATACACATTATTAGAAAAGTAACCATGTCCTGCTTGCTACATTCTTCCTGAAGAATGGGTGTGCCGATTGCCAAGCCCAAGAAAAAATTCAAATTATTTTGTGATACTTTTTCTCTAAATGTACATTTTAAATCAACTGTTCAATACACATTCTCCCCCTTCCTCATAAGATAAGAGATGAATAGTGAGCTGCTGCAAATCTGACTATAAAACAATGTCTTATCTTTATGAGACCCATGCTACAAATCTTGTACTGAATAGTGCAAACTGCTCTAGAACCTCATTTGTAATAGCCATCGGTTTCCGGTTAAACGAAACTCATCTACAATGCAGTGGAATTTCATGTTCAAATCAAATTGTGTAACAGTGACTTATTTTCATTTTGTCTCTTTCTATATAAGAAAATTAAACTGGGATGCTGTTAGATGGTTTGGATAGGGCAATAAGAAATTATTTCATGTTTGTTTGGGACCAATGTGAAGCCAGTCTCCTTTACAGTTTAGACCCCTGGAGAAATGTCAGATGAGAGGAACAGAAGATTTAGAATGAACTAATCTATCCACAAATCAAAAAGAAAGAATAGGGAATAAGCCGTTGCCACAGCAGAACCTTACTTTTGTTAAACAGTAACTTTATTACTTCTCTCAGAAAGTTAGAATGACAAAACCTATGTAATGGCATCACTTTGTAGCTGATGATATTTTAAAAACGAAGACAAAAATACAAGTCAGAGTGAGAAGATGGTCAATATAATGTGTTTCATGTATGTTGTTTTTTAAGTATAATGCAACCATTATGAAAAAAATAACTTTATGTAGATCACACATTTCACATTTAATTATGAAAGTAACATTTCATTGACTTTTCAAAATTAAAATGAAAAGTCTAATAAATTATGCATTGTGGAATTTTTAAAAACTAATTGTATGTGTCTGTCAGCAAAACCAACATTGATAAAGGCCATAGCCACTATTTCCCCATTTGTATGACATGTGAACATATTGTGAATTCCACAAGATCAGGAGTAATATATTTCAATTTCCTCACCAAATCCAGTATAATATTACGTGTAGAATGACTGCTACTCACACAAGGTACCTTATCCTTGTGATCTTTTTTCTTGCATTTTAATTTAAAGATAAGTTAAGAATATTCTATTAAAAATTTTAGAATAGGGGCGCCTGGGTGCCTCAGTGGGTTAAAGCCTCTGCCTTCAGCTCAGGTCATGATCCCAGAGTCCTGGGATTGAGCCTCACATCAGGCTCTCTGCTCACCAGGGTGCCTGCTTCCCCCTCTCTCTCTGCCTGCCTCTCTGCTTACTTGTGATCTCTGTCTGTCAAATAAATAAATAAAATCTTTTTAAAAATTAGAATAAAACTGTTACTCTCTTATTTGCTGCATGGACAATTGGTGATCTTCCTCTATTCTATGCTTGTAAGATTTGTTTGCCAGTTCTCTGCAAAGCTCAGTAAGCATCATTTATACATCTAGTAAGTAGTAAACAGAGGGAGAGCTAAAAGATAATATCATTTAATTTAGCTTATGCTGATTAACTCTGTTAGCAGAATTGTGATGGTTAAAATTTTATTTTTACTTCCAGAAGATTTGACCTTGTGATTATGAGTCAAATCTAAGAATCTTGATGTCTGTGCATAGTGTGGGAATAACACAGTTTAAGGCCAAAGTTAACTTTTAAACAGGTAAATAAAACATGGGATATTATCACCTTTCAAGATGTCCAGCTAGGCTAAATATTGTCTAGCATTAAAGAAGAATAACTATTAGTAAAGTACTTTCATTCTCATTCATATTCTCTTTCATGTGTGTTATTTTTCTCTATTTTTTTCTTTCTGCAATTATTTTTTCAGTCAAAAAAAGGATTATGACTGTATGAATAGATAGATAGATAGATAGATAGACAGATAGACATTTGGATATGATGATGCTTTCTTTTTTCCTTCTGGTTATCAGAAAAATAGCTGAACTCACGTGGTTTTACAATATTGCTATTTCCATTTCCCTTAAACTTTTTGTATTATATTTTCATGGCTTTGTTCATAGGGTAGCAGGCATACCTTTGTTTATCTAGAAAATTCTTATTCATCTTTTATCACTAAGCTGAGATATATCTCATCCAGGAATTCTTTCCTGAAAGCCAAGGTGAGTTGAATGACTTGCTTGCACACCATGCTACACATCAATCCTATCACAGCCTTTCTAAATGGCGTTATCTCTTTGTAAGTGTCTTAAGGAAAAGGACTGTATCTTCATCTCTGAGACACATGTACACAGCAGTACTTGAACATAGCAGGTAAGCATATATTCTGAATTCACTCATGTTGATCTCACTGTCTTGTAAGAAACTAATATTTATTTTAAAACTTCTTTTTTAACATTTTTTTAGTGTTCCAAAATTCATTGTTTATGCACCACACCCAGCGCTCCATGCCATATATGCGCTCCTTAATTCCCAACTTCTTGATACATTATAAAGTTCCTTATGTTCTTCTTTTGCTAAAGACAATTTAATGTTCCATCACAGGATTTTAGTCTTGTGTTTATAAAAGTTTTGATACTCTATTTTGATGCTAATGATTTATAAATCATTGACAAGAAGAATGATAAAGTGTGAAAGTACTAATAAACAGAGCAAGTGGAAAATCTGAAGCAAGAGGAAAAATAATATAAATGGCATTTAGATGATTATGATGCTTTGGGGCAAAAATTAAATCACAGATTTATTCTCTGCACAAAAATAAATTGTAAATATATGAAATACTTTTTAGTTAAAAAACACATGTATTAAAACAAGAAAATATGGGTAATATATATCTTTTGTCTATACAAGAATGATATTTCTAAATATAAAATTCATACAAAGTTATAAGGACAAATAAGATGGAAAGATTTGTCAGTATAAACTAATGTAGGTCTCAAATTACCTAGATAATATTAAAAATAAAGAATAAAATATCTGTATTATACATAAACTGAGAATTTCTATCTTTATTTTATTAATTCTTACAAATAAGGCAAAATATATAAACATCATAAAGCAAGAAAGGACATAGAAAAGGACAGGTTATCAAAGATTAACATTTTTTTAGCAATAAAAAAGGATTGACTAAATCATATATGGTATATCCAGTTGACGAAAGTCTATACAAACATTGAAAGAAATGTTGCTTACCTTTCAAAATGTTAATGATAAGAAAAAAAGCAGGCAGTAAAACAAAATGCATAGAGTAGTTCTAATTTGTGTCTTTCAAGCATTTATATGATTAAATTGATAGTAGTAATTAATGAGGATATTGGAGTTAGAGAAGATTTTAATAGTCAATTTTTTTCATACCTTTTTTTTAAAGATTTTATTTATTTATTTGACAGACAGAGATCACAAGTAGGCAGAGAGGAAGGCAGAGAGAGAGAGAGAGAGAGGAGGAAGCAGGCTCCCTGCTGAGCAGAGAGTCCTATGCCATGCAGGGCTCCATCCTAGGACCCTGAGATCATCATGACCTGAGCCGAAGGCAGAGGCCCCAACCCAACTGAGCCACCCAAGCGCCTCGATTTTTTTTCATACTTTTAAAGTTCCTAAAGTAAACATTGATTATAAGAAAAATGTAGGGGTGTCTGGGTGGCTCGGTCAATTGAGCCTTTGACCCTTGATTTCTGCTCAGGTCAGGATCTCAGGGCTGTGGGATCAAGCCCCGTGCTGGGCTCTAAGCTTAACAAGGAGTCTGAGGTCTCCATCCTCTACCCTCCCCCTGCTTGTGCACTCTCTCTCTCAAATAAATACATGAAATAAATATTTTTTCTAAAGAAAAAAATGTAGAATTAAGAGTACATGTTTAAATATGAAAGTTCTTATTCTCTAAAAAATCTTATTTACATCTAAGTTGTCATTAGACACTAATTGGTGCATTAAAGTTTACTTTCTAGAGACAATGATCATTTTTTGTATGCTGTATATGCTTTTAAAACACTGGCTTTATAAAAGTACTGCATTTTGTGTCTACTTATTATTTTCTCACTATTTTATTATCATCTTCTGTTCATGAAATACACAAAAGCTACAAACTTCTCAAAGCAGACGGTGTCTCCAGAACAAGAAAGATCATATCCAGAAATTGTCATTTCCTTTCAGGATTTGACATAACAGAGAATCAAATGCCTCATACAAGGATGTTGCAATGCAGTTTTGGTAAACAAGATATCCTTCAGGTTACTTTAAAATTCAGCGTTAGTTAACATTACTTTCTTGCTCATGTGACATTTTCATGTCTCCTTTCACTAACCAGTTTTTGAAAAACTTGTTTCAACAAGGTTCAGCTAGATAATAGGTCCCTTAGCAAGTAAAAATGAAGTGGTACAAATATTAAAAGCATTTGGTGCCCTTTGAAAATATTATGAAAGTTACTGCACAGATGGGCTGAAAGTTTAATTACCTCAAAGAAGAGTGTCAGAATCATCACTGCTGCTGCAACAACTGGAAATGTAGCAACCAAAATATCCATCAGGAAATTACTCTGAGAGTATATATCAAATACACTGAAGAAACAGCTGCCATTCCATTTATGTCTTCCAGACAGGAGAATTGCAGGGATTGGAAAAACATGGAGATGCCGCATTGGTTTTTTCTTAATTTGACATTTTCTAGGCGTTTCTCAAATGTGCCAGACTGGGAGAAATGTATGCAATAGAGTCACAGTGCACCAAGTAAAATAAGACCGGTTCAATTTCATGTATTTTTGGTATGCAGGATTTTTTTTTGTGTGTGTGTTAAAGTTCATAGTTCTATTATAGGATATAAAATTATATTTTTAGTACATTTTTATTACAGAGCCAAGATATCTAATATTATCTATATAGCATTACTAAGGTTTCTTTAAATGAAAATGTTATGTTATTTGGATCTTTATAAATAATCTTTAATAGTATTGTGTACTCTAATGTATTGCTATATAACAGGCTTATATGAAATCCTATTTTAACATGATAGCTGTATGTCAGATGTTAGAAAGCATGAGAAAAAATATTCAACAAAGATTTTTTTTCGTAGTAAATATTCCTTGCAACAAAGGAGAAAGTGGATAAGGAAATTGTAAGAATATTTAAAAACTGCTCTTAAAACAACTTACTATAAGTCATATGGCTCACTGTGGCATCTTGCCATTCTCTGCATTCTGTTGTTTCTGGCAATGTTTTAGCCAGAATTCTTTGAGCCTGATTTATTATTATAGATAATGGTAAACTATGTATTTAAGGAAGCACAATATAGTAGAAAGCTATAAAAGAGATGTGTGTTCATTTATACTTAGCAGAGCAAGTCTTAAAAGTATAAGAAACAATACCACATATTCTGGAAAATATTAAGGAAACTATGATAGTATAAAGATATATGTAAAAATATCATCAATTTCTGAGAAATATTACAATTTGTGGTTACTCAAATTAAGTATGCTGAATCCCAACTGAACTAATGATAACTCATTTTTAACCTCCCAAACATGCATTTCATATATAAGCCAAGTCTTACGTGAGGTCTCAAAAAAATGAGAATAAACCAGGAACATAGTTACATATAGAGTAGTAGCTAATACATAATTGGTAGCTTCTGTAACGTGGGCATTGTATGTAAGCCCCTATGACCAAGCAGTTTCCGAAACTTTATGCTCAGGAGAGTAGGCAGAAAATAATAAAGTAGTTTGCAAGGCAATTAAAGATCTAGAAGGTATTATAATTATGAATTTCTTGAAAGAGTTATTATGCCTTAAAATTTCAGCATGATCTAATGGAATCTCATTTCAATATGTCAAAAAACTTAGATTTTAAAAAGTCATTCTTTCAAGCAATAAACTCAGATCAGAGATTTATATGGAAGGCATTATGTTAGCTATGTGGATTAAAGACTATTGGGTGAATTAAATGAATAATACATACATATAATCAATTGGCATCTTGCATGACATTGCACTCTCTTATTTGTCTGACCTCATGATCTATCGCCTGATTCTGCTCCAGGCACACTAGACTGCTGTTCCTCCAAAATATCAGAGGTACTCCTGCCTCAGAGCCTTTGCACAGAGTGATACCTGCCTGGGATCCTCTTCCTCAATAAGATACACACTTCACTTCCTCATTTCTTCAGTTCTAGACTTCCTCTTCTCAAAGAGGTCGTTTAGGTTTTATCTCCCCATCCCGATTCTTGCCAATTTACTCTCTAGTTTCTTTGTTTAATTTGTGTTCTTCTTATTACTTAACATCCAACATAGTATAACATATATAGATATTACCTTATTTGAGTTTTTGTCTGTTTTCTTTTTTCTTTTTTTTTTTTTGTCTGTTTTCCTCACTAGAATATAAGTATCTTGAGAGCAAGGATGTTTGTTTGTCCGGTTTGCTGTATTTCAGGCCGAGAATAATATTTGTTGTATGAATAAATGAACAAACTGACTGCAATATAAAACAAAGTGAATTTAGTGCTGAAAAAATTGATCCAAAGAATAAGTACTCTAATTTTCTCAAAACAATCAAATGAAAGGGCAGATCAGCTACTGTTCTTTTTCTGACTTAGAATTCTACGATTCTATAAGACAGATTTAATAAAGCTATTCTGTGTACAAACACACATTTTGTATCATTTCACTATAAAGGATTTAACATTCTCAATAGTATAAAGTGGATGGTAGGAGAAAGCCAACATATACATCTGGTGACACACTCCTGGGGAGACAAGTCATCTTGTCTAATATCTATATAAGCATGCTGGAAATTGTACCTTCTTATAAATAGACTGCTTCTATTTGCCAGGAAAGGAGGGAGCCCTTATATAGGAAATGTGCTTATTGTGAAGTCCCTGGTTTAGAATTATTTATGATAACCCAACCTAGAATCTATGAATTTATGAGTTATGGCTCTCCAATGTCTCATAAGTTATATAACTCTCTGGGTTGTAAAATGGAGATATAGGTAATGTAAACACTTGCTGCTGTATGAGGTGACCAAAATCTCACTTAGAAATAATATCTATTACTTGAACCAGAGAAAGAACGTCAGATGCAGAAAGGAAAAACCTGGGAGCGATGACGAATGTCCTCAATTCTCACTATTTTCTTTGCGCCTCTTGTCTGCTAGTTTCCTTGAAATTATTAATAATATCTGATAGTTCAGTATCAAACGGCTATAATGTCTTTAGAGGCTGATGCTAGAGCATCATTCAAAAGGACTTTTTTTTTTTTTTAAGTATAAAAATCTTGAAATCAGAAGACCGGGAGTTCAGGTTTGTTCCTGAGTGGGATATCTTAAAGAATTGACTTAACATCTCTCAGCTAGGATTCTTTATTTGTAAAATAAAGATAATAGTTCAAAGATTTGAGATGAGACATGAAATAAAGCAGTGCATTTGAAATACCAGTTGCCAAGTAAATAAGAGCCATATATTTTTCTGTGTGGGCTTATGTTGGACTTCTGCCTTCTGTAGAACAAAAAGATAAACATACCAGAGATTTTCTCTCCTATCTTGAGCTTTTATTTATTATCCATAAGGAATAGCTATTAGGCAAATCTGATTCAGGGTGAAATAAAGTGTAGCCAAAATGTGGTGATTTCACACATTCATAATGATTTGGAGATAAAGATGTTATATTTGTTAATAATCAACTCTGCGGCCATCAGTGAACTAGGTGTTTCTATACACTTTTTCATCTAATTCCCAGAGCAACTTTCTGATGCACTGTAATCCTCATTTTATAGAAGAGAAAACAGAAGTTCAAAGAGGTTATGTAATGGAAGTAAAGGATTGATTTACATTGTGCATTTGTCTCTGCCTCTAATGCCTAAGAGAATGACTAGAAACTTACTAATTAGATTTAATAGATTATATAAACAAACCCTAACAACTGTTTTGTTGTAAGACAGAAACGAGCACATATACACAAAGCTGGAGACTGAAGGAAGACAGCAGAAGTGGTAAGTCACTACAACAGACTAAACTCCTAAAGGGTGTGATGGATTCTGAGTTAGGATTTGTAGAATATTTCAAAGTACAGCAAAACCCCACAAATAAATAACAAGCCTAGCAAATATCAGTTAAACCTGCACAGAAAATGTCAAGGCATTTCTCAATTTACAAAGGAAAGGAGACCAGGCAAGATATTTTCCTGTGAATAGAAAGACTTTCCACGAGTTTGTGATTTAAAGCATAATGCTACCCATATCACATATTTCTCTAATTTAGGTCATAGACAATATATACCTGGAAATTTAAACAATAAAAGTAAAGATTAGTTTTCACCATTTTCTTCCTAATATAGTTACTTAGAAAAGCCTCACAGTTCAGCTGTATTTTGTTATCCTCTAATTTCTTTGAAGATTCCGGGAGATAAAATTATTTTGAAATATTTTCATTTCCAAATGCTATACAGCAATAACAAATGGCAATTTTTTCACTGGGCCTCCGTTGTTTTTTCCTGACACTGTTAACAATGATTGCTCTTATTTAAACATTTACATTCAGTGCAATCTGGTTTCAAGGAAAGACCATTTTAAATGAACTTCTTTAAAGTTCACCTTCTCAAAACGATCTGTTCTGCAGTCGGCAGCAACTTAGCAACTTTCTGTCTTAAATATCGTCAGTGAGAGGAGGAAAAAAAAATGTCTTGCACGAATGTCTCTCCTCAAATGGGAGAAAGTGACATTGTCAGTGAATAGAGGTGCTGCCTCTTATCTGTGCTTAATAACCTCTCTTACTGGCTCCCATTCAGGTGCCACTTAGCACAAAGACAAGTCTGCATGTCATTTAACAGGTCTGCATTAATACACCTAACCAATCAATGGCTTCTACCCATTCCACAAGGACACCGGTCTGTTACCATTACTAGACATTGTCAACAGAAAATGACACCAGAGTCACAAAAGGCAAAATGATGTCAGTTTAATCAGTGAGCAGACAAAAAGGCAAACAATGCTCCCCAGGATAGAAGTGTAACAAGGAGACTCAGAGGTTGGCATAAGCCACTCTTGGCAGGTCCCAGTGAAACCGGCTTGAAATTCAGTGATATAAAATCCAATAGAATGACATAGACAATCAGAACTGTTTTCCTCCATTCAATTAAAACTGGTGACTGCTGTTGGCAGAAGGAAAACCTGTAACAAAATATTGGAAGAAGGTGCAACTTGAATAGATTTTATAGGAAATCAAACTATTTTTTTTTCATTCTAAGAAAAGGACCAGCCGCCTAAATTATATTATTTTAAAATTTGTTTAATCAATTACTTCAGTTTTCTTTCAATGGAAATTAAATTGATGTTTTAAAAAAAAAAAGTCTTATTAAGCCAACAGATTTGAATTGGTATATGGATACACTGACAAGATAGCTGTTCACATTAAGAAGTGATAATAATGATGGATCTCTACAGTTATGCATGTAGAGCAGGCCTCGGAGATTATCTGGTCCAACCTGCTCATTTTACAGATGAGAGAACTGAATCTCAGACAGAGTGAGAGAGATGCCCAGCAGCACAATGGCCGAGCCAGATTCCTGGCTCTCAGTCCAGCTCTTTTTCCATAACACGGTTAAAGGTTCATGTTTTACAATCATAACGTAATTTTTATCTAGAAAAAAAAAAGAACATTTTATTAATTTTCTGTATGCATGGAATGCGTGGTATTGTCAAACAGTGAAAAGGAAATTATTCTAAGAAAGTTTCTTCAAATTAAACATTCATGAACAATGCAGCATTGTTTTACTGACCCCGGAAACCTTGTGAGATTCCCCTTCCACCCCCTCAAAATACCTGAGGATGTGCAGGGCCCCAAAAATACGCTGGAGATAAGCGCCACAGCGAGGCCCAAGGGAGCTGCCGGAGAGCAGCAAATACTTGGGCAAAATCTCAGAGGTTCCGTATCCTGATCCCCCACTGCTCTAATCTGAGTTATTGGGCTGGCTCCTCACCCAGTTTCCACAGGGTTCACTATTTTGGCTTCGTCTCTGACTTTGTTCTCAGCACCCCTTTGCGTCGAAGTCCAGGGCTGACTGTGAGGCCCGCTTCAGACAGTGCTCTCAGCCACGGCTGGCTCATCCTTCCTTCCAGTTTCGTTTCCCCCAGTTCAATTTCTGCTAAGTCCTGTAGCTCTGGGACGGGTTGTACATATGGAGAGCCAGGTGGGTAGGCCTTTTTTCCCCCGGATGCATTCCAGACTGCTCCCTGCCTTAGGCTGACAGCTTTTCCTGACAGCAAAAATTGAAATTTGGTTTCGAAGCTGACTATTCTCTTATTGCCCAAAGAGGTCTATCTCAGCCCTTTAACATCCATGCTCCCTTTGCATAAAGAAGATGGATCTCAAGGATCTCCGGCCTCTGCCACCAATGCTGATAGAAGATTAAAGGGTGATTTGTGACACTAAGAATAGTGGTAACTGCTGCCCATGAAGAATGTATTGGGCATCGATATTGGGAGTTCTGCTACAGAAAACTATTTCTTTACATTGAAAATTTTACATACAAAATATTTAAAACGTTTATTTAAGCTTCACAGACCTTCCCATGGGATTCTCTCATTTCTTTCTTCCCGATCTTCAATGCGGGCCTTACTAGTTTAGAGGCGAAATGTACCTTCTGTGTTATAAACTCTTTGTCCTTTTCCTTTTCCCTCTGTCTTTTACCTCTCCCAAAATGGGCAGGTTCATCAGGAAACGATTTAATTCTCACATAGTTACATGGAGTCTTTCTCCTAGCTTTCTTTGTCCACACCCTTGGCACCATATCCTCAGGAAAGTCTGTCTTTTATTTATTCTCTAAAGTTCAAGATTAAACACACATGAGAGACAAAAAAAAAAAAAAAAAAAGGAACCCCCCCCCCCCACTGGAAATGTATTTTATCTGGGAATCCGGGAACGGATTTTAACCAGCTAGTTTCACTTCTGTACGAACGCTTGCTTTTTCGTGCGCGCGGGCCCCCTAAACCAATCAGCTAACTCCAAGTATGCCTTTTTCAAATGTTCAAAATGTCAACCAATCGGCTCCGCCCCACCCAGAACTTGTTTATACCCGTCTATAAAAACCCTGCACCTACCGAGTTCTGGGCCTCTCGGCGTTACCGGCAACGAGTGCACAGAGGTCCAGGTTCGAACCTGTAATAAACGGCCCTTGCCGATTGGCTTTGCCTCAGGTCTCTGGTGATCTTTTAGCGAGGGCGGATTTCTTGTATGGCATTTCATTTGGAGGTCCCACCGAGATTCCCCCTTGTTGGGTCCACCAGACTACTAGTCAACGGGTCGCTGGAAACCGATCGGTAAGAAAGCCGGCTTTGTCCCCGTGTTCTGTTCTGTCGTTCATGTGTTGTGGGCTTTGTTCTTGTACTCTGTTTTTGTGCCTTGTCCTTTCTGTGTCTTGCATCTGGGTTCAAGTCCCAGATTGGAGACTGGCAAATAAGTCCTGGCGGACGCGCTATAGGACTGCCAGGGGGCCGACGGAGACGTCCATCGTTGCCCGGCAGGGGCCTCCTAGGGATTGTGGGTTCAAGTCCCACCTCAGGGGCCATCATAGGTGTAATGTGTGTTCTCATGTCATATTGTTAATTGTGCTTGTATGTTCCTTGTGCGAGTTAACTAAGTCACAACAGTGGAAGTGAGGTTTTCATTCTATCAAACGGGAGAGCGTCTGACCTGTTTGGATCTGAGGAGTGCTTGACTGTGCGAATGTGTGGCTCCACCGCTTCGGCTACGAGTCTGATTGGGCTGCACCCTGAGTCTCACGGGGCGTCATATGGCATAACGGTCATCTACTCCACGGAGTAGCCTGGTCCGGGGTTTATATGGATAGACCTTAGCTAAGATGCCCCTAAGTTCCCGCGAGGGACGCGAGCAGGACAGCATCTGAGAGATCCCCCTCCCCTTTGTCTGTGAATCTATGCATGATGGGAGGGAAGTTAGGTCTCTAACGTTCTAAACATTGCTGGTCTCCTGTTCCCTAACGTCTGCTCCCTCCCCCCAGGCCAGGGGAAGCTCTTTCCCAAACCACCCGTGTCTCCTAACCCATTTTGCTTTCAGATTCACCCTGGCAGACGGAGGAGAGGAATTTCTACTTTCGCCTCCCAAGGATGATGTTCGCCTAGCCCCCAAGGCCATTATCCATCCCTTTGGATTGGCTAAACCGGAACCTTCATCCTCAGCCCGCCCTTTCAAATTCCTCACTTGTTCGTTCGTTTTGCACCCCTTGCAACGGTGCCTCTGTCGCTTTTTGTCTATTTTAGGCGCCACTTTCCTTGTTTTAACTATATTTTTAATCTGGGAGCTACCTGGTCTAATGGGGCAAACCCAGAGTACCCCTCTCTCTCTCCTCTTAGCTAATTTCAAGGACGTTGGGGCAAGGGGCAATGACCTGAGCCTGGATATACGGAGATCAAAACTCATTACTTTCTGCTGCTCCGAATGGCCAACCCCCGGGATGGGATGGCCCGCTCAAGGCATCCGCCTACCTGTAATCCTCAAGATCAAGGCCCAGGTTTTTCTTCCTGGGAAAGAGGGACACCCAGACCAAGCCCCCTATATTCTGGTCTGGCAAGATTTGGTAGAAAATCCCCCTCCCTGGCTGGCTCCCTTCCTATCCTCAGGAAGTTGCAAGATCCTTGCAGCCCGATCCACAGAATCTCCCAGACCCCGTAACCCATCTGCACCCCCACCGCCCATCCTCCCTGATAGCCAAGACTTACTCAGTTTAGGCCCACCCCCTTACCAACTGCCTCCCACGAGGCCTCAAGTTGTCCCCATACCTATGGCTGCACCTACTCCTCCCCAGGCGGAAACGGAAGGTCCAGAAGCGATAGCCACAACCCCCGTCACCCATAGAGGGACTGATGGGCCTGCTGGGCACACTAGAGGGCGCTCTCAAAAAGAGAATCCTCCCCGCCCACCAGACTT